>VDFB02264524.1:0-189231 GCA_007258455.2 Sequoia sempervirens | reverse complement strand
CCAAACATCATGAGAGAAAGACCTAAAAGACCATGAAAATGTCCAAGAGCCATTTTTTTATGGTACATTTAGTCCCCACTTTAGTAAGAGGATGAACTTGCTTCGAACTCACACTAAAGTAGCCATGCATATAGAGAAGGATCCAAATTCACTTATGTTAGCAAGATGGAATGACAACGATCAAGAGAGATGATCAAGCTCCTAGGATGAAGATCCCATGGAAAACTAAACATAAGAACAAAAGAACACAAGTGTGAAATGAAAGAAGAAAAGGGGGAATCAGATCAAGCTTCGATCGTTTGTCCAACTTGTTGTGGATTAGATCTTGGATGTTTGTGAGAATAAGAGAATGCATACTTACTTTGGGGTGACGAAACTCATGGCAGTCCACCAGGTGATAAAACACAAAAAAGGTGAAGTACATACGCTAGTTGGTATGCACTCACAAACACATAGGTGGCTATGGGAAAGTTGTGATATTGAATGGGCTTCCCACTCAACCATATCAAAGTTATACCTCTTGATAACTTTAACAAGGTTCCACAAAGGAAAATGTTGGTTTGTGCTTCATGATACATGTAAATCTTTGTATGGTTAGAACTCATGAACAAAGAGAAAGGTACCATGTGCATGTAAGTTGCATTATGCAAGGTGGCAGAGATGTAAAATAAAAAAAATGTAACATGTGAAAAATGTTGAAAGGAGTCTTGTTAAGTTCATGCAAGGTCTGTCACTTAGGGAACATTGTGTCTATTATCTCCAAGAGAAGACAAATCAGAGAATAAAATATTCACAACTTAGGGGATGCATTGTGTCACATCAGGCTACCAAGAGGAATGTAATATGCTAATATAGATCACACTTATGAAGGACATCATGCCCAATGTCATCCACAAAGTGACAAACACATCATATGAAGTGACAAGGCTGCACTAAGAACCAAAAATGTAAATGAAATTATGCCAATGTATGCCCCTCACTTTAAACCGTTCTGTGAGCAATTACTTTAAAGTAGTGAAGGAAAGAAAATGCAAAAAGAAAACAAGACATGAGAGCCAACGTGGAAATCCCCTATGCCAAGTCATATGTTTCTAAGTTAGGTTGCATCAAGTAAATGAAAAAGAGAACAAAAGAAAAGGGAGGTACCCCCCAGAAAGGAACATATCAAACACATAAGGGATCTATGTATTTGGGGTTAGTATGTTCATTGCTGCAATGTTTTGATTAAAGAGCTTAGAACTGTCATCATTCCCCAAAGCACATATAACTAATTGAATGACAAAAAGAGCGTAGAAACAAAAGAAAAGAAAAAGGCCATTTTGAGTCAACATGAAGAGACATTGGTTCAATGCTTTGCATCATCCCAAAAAGGAAAACACAAGCAAAAGGAAAAAAAAATGCAAAAGAAAAGGAAAAGCTTTTGGGTCCACATGAAGGGAGACATTTTAGTCTTGATTCCTTGCATCATCCCCAAAAGGAAAGTACAAGAAAAGATTAAAAAAAAGAAAAGGAAAAGGGACCATTTGGGTCAATGTGGAAGAGACATAGGGCGTCTCAATGTTTTGCATCATCCCCAAAAGGAAAACAGAAAAGTAAAAATGAAAGAGGAAAAGGTCCTTTTGGGTCAACATGGAAGAGACATAAGGCATCTCAATGCTTTGCATCACCCCCACAAGAAAAACACAAAATAAAAATTGAAAAGGGAAATAGATGACATATAGAATAATAGAGGTACAAATAGAGGAAGTGCACAAAAATAGAGAAAACATCAAACACACATAACAGGGGAAAATTATACACATAAAATTGCAAGAGAAAGAGAAAATAAAAGAAGAATGCAAAAGGCTAGCAAGGTGAATGTAAGTCAACCATCTAACAATTCATCCACTTCCCAATCATGTTTAGTGTATTGCAAGGGTGGTTGACTATCCAAAGGAGGCATTACAAGTCCCAAACTAGGAGATGTACCAAGTTCTTCACTTGGTATAGAAGATTTATCATTTAAGCTTATGGTAGATGAAAATAAAGAGTTTAGATCATTATGCACTTCTTCATCTATTCTTGTGATTTTTTTATCATCATCATCATCATCATCAAGATTGATTATGATAGGAGGACAAAGGGTTATTTGCAAGGAAGGATGTATCAAAAGTTAGGATTGTTAGATTAGATCATTATGTTGTGAAATTTGGATTGTACTATCTTGTGGTGGATTAAGAGGAGGAGCGTGATCATCTATTTCTTCTTTCAAAGGTAGAGATTGATTTTATTTGTTATTTTCAGTTTGTATTTGACAAGCAAGGAGATGGGGATGATGCCTATGCTCCTTAGCACTGCGGTTTCTTTTAATTTTATTTTGAAGCTATTGAAGTGTAAGAGTGGGTTGATCCACCATAGGTTCCTTTTCTTCTAGAGGGGGGAGAATGGAAGAAACTGAAGAAGATGGGTCAATCACTTTATTTTTTACTTTATAAACTTTTTTAATGTGGGGAGGCATGATGGGATTGACTTCATTTTATCTTGGTCATTTAAACAAGGAAGTGGAAGTGTTAATGGGTGGTTGCTCATGGGGTGGTGTTGTTTGTTTAGTGTTGGACTCAGGCTAAAGCATGGTCTCATCCAGGATAGGAGTAGTGGAAGTGCATGAGGACATGTTACAAAGAGACAATTCAACTATTCATTTGGATTTGAGCTTTTGATAGGTTATGAAAAAGAAGTCCTTTCGAGGGGTGATGGGTTCCATAGGTTTAGGCCAACAGGTTTCTAAGGAAAAATTACCTTTAGAGGACAATGGATTAAATCCACTATGGTGTATTGTAAATATTTCATTTCCATGTGGAAACTTCAAACATTTATGAGCAACTGAAGGGACTACTTTCATTGAGTGAAGCCAAGGATGGACTAGCCACAAATGAAACTGATCTGATTATGGGAAAATAGAAAATGTTACCTCCAAAGTTTTGGGTCCTACTTGTAATGGGAGTACGATCGATCAGATCATAGGGAAAACAAAACTAGTATGTGTTTTAATCAATGTAGTTGGTTTATTATAGTCATCTTGATAAAGCTCATGTAATACTAAAAACTTTTCTATGATCACATTCTTGCCATAGGTTGGATCTATTAATATCCCATTGGTGGGCTTATCATAGATTCTCTTGGCTATGTAAAGAGGCCATCGGGAAGCTTTTTAAGTATATCATGAGAATAAAAAGTAACATCAAGAGATTTGTTGGTTGGGCCCTTATGAGGGACAACGTCTATCATACCCACAAGTTCATCCATAGGATTAACTTGATTAAAACTTGGAGTTATATAATTTTTCTCATTATTTGTATCAATGTTCATCACATGAGTGTTTGAAGGCTCACTATCCTTGACAAATCAAACATTGTCTTTAGGCATGGGGTTGGTAAAGATTTGTAAATTCTAGTTAGGAGGTGCAACAAACTTATTGCCTTGATCATTGACACTCACAATGGACAAACAACTTGAATCAATGAGGTCTTGAACTAAGTGTTTGAGATGCTTAAATTGTTCGTTATCATGGCCATTTTGGTGATGAAAATGACAATAAGAATTTTGTTTAAAGATGGGTGGTAAAGGATTAGTGTTATCAAGTTGTTTAACGGTAGGAAAAGTGATCATTTTTTGCTTGAGCAATTGGTTCATTGTAATATGGAGGGTATTAGGTAAGGAAGTAAATTATCTCTTTGGGTCCCCATAGGTAAAGGGAACCACAACTTTAACAATTGGAACTTGAATTTGAACATGTTGGGTTGGTTGTAGAGAAGGCAAATTGAATTGTAAAAATCCTCTATTTGGTTTTCTAAAGTTTTGCACATTATTTTGGTTGTTTTTCTTAGACTTCTTAGCTCGGTTAGAAGTGGACTTTGAATCACAACTAGAAATTGAGTTGTGATAGTCACAAAGGGTCATGTATAAATGCATTAACAAAGGAAATTTCATCATGTAGTCAACTTATCTTGAAAGTTTGTGTGTAATTTTTTTAAAAACATCTTTTGTAGATGTGAATCAGGAATCTTGACATCAATTTGAGCATACAATGACTGATATCATGAAATGAAAATAATGAATTCTTCATCTACATTTTTTTTACATCACATTAGATTAGCCATTGTCTTCTTGGGAGTCATATGAACTTGGAAGTGACTTATAAAGGCATCCACAAGTTCATTGAATGATTGGATTGAATGATTAGGTAGGTTTTAAAACCACTCTAATGCAATGTCTTTCAAGGTCCTAGGAAAAAGTTTGGCTAATAGTTTATCATCAAGGACAAAGTAACTACACAAGGCTTTGAAAGAATTGACATGATTAGTAGGGTCTCCTTTACCTTTGATTTTCTCAAACCTAGGAATTTAAATTCCTTGTGGTATCTGTGTGCATAAGATCTCTAAGGATAATGGACTACTACGAACATGATATGTGGGTGGAGCATTTTGACTTTGGCTAATGGTGGAAATTTTTTGTTTCATGGTTGAAATAGTATTAAAGAGTTGTGTAATGATGGGTGTTGGCCTCCTACAATGATCTAACAACTAAGCCCTTATAGCTATGATTCAGAGATTGGACATCTAAACTGAATAGCCATTTCAATCATCATGAAGGTGCATTTAACTTGTCAACCTAGGGATGTGAACTTGAAATGGGTTAGCACAATATGTGCACTAAGGATCCAAAGTAGACATATTCATTCTAAAACTAAGAAAAACATAATATTGAAGGTAAATTACTTAGAAAGAAATAACATAAGCGTTGAACATCAACCAACAACCATACTAAGCTGAAATGAATGACATAAATGAGAATTTGAGGAAACAAACATGAAACTACTTTGTTCGCTTTAGCTACAAGAACAATCATAGAATGGAATTCTAGTGGCTATAGGAATAGTGAGTGCCATTTTTTTAACTCATTAGTGAATAGAGAGTAATAACTAAACTAAAGGGCAAAATTCTCATGAAGTGGGGCCCCTTGGATGAGTATCCTATAAAAAATAATGTAAACTCAGATGCATGGACTTATAAATTCATTTTATTCATTAGAAAATATGAGTACAATAGAGCAGTGTAGTTGTATTGCTAAAAACTAAGAATGCAAGTACATAATTAGATCACACCATCTTCTGAGAAGGAGCATCTGAGTCTTATTTAGAGGAAAAAAAGGTACTAACTAATCACCTAGCAAGGCAATCAACTCCAACAAATTAGGAGGATGCCACTTTAGGGAAAGCATGAAAAGTGGAGAGGCAGTTACACATGTATGAAATCTAGTCAGACATGGTTGCTTTAATGCTGATTTAGCACAACAATAATGCCTATATTTTCTCAACAACAAGAAGACCATTTACAAGGTGGTTACAACTCGATTTGCATGAGGAATCTCCTGTCGTCAGCATACATTGACCTTTGAATGACCACTTTGTTAACTATTATGGTGAATGACTAGCTAGCAGAATCTTCTAAATTTAGTGGCCTCTAATCATATCTACATGGAAATATTAGTATGCACAATAATTACATATCTATAACTATCTTAAAGAACATTCATTAATCCACATGTAGAATTAACATAGATAGTCTATATAACATGTTAATGTCAATAAAGATTTAATACAAAAATAAAATTAGGCCCATTATCTATGGTTTCAAGGAAATATCAACATTCAAACATCAAGGTCCATGAAGAATTCAATAAATAGATCATAAATTTTTCCAAAATTAAACCATAAACTAGACTCATCACTTCCCCCAACCTAAGGTTTTGTTGGTCCTTCAGTAGGGGAAGGGTTGTTCTTTTGCTTAGTCAATGCCCTAAAATTTGCAACCACCAACTATCCTACATTGGTTTTTGGTGTGAGTTAATCAAGGTTCCAATAGAACCCTTGCTACCTGTCTAATCTATTCCAATATTGTCTCTCTGTATCAATATCATAGTGGTAAAACTTGAAATTTGGCATGGGCCACATCATGATAGGTGGCTGAAAAGTTAGTGGAAGCTAAATTCATCCCTTTGTCCTTCAAATCTATATATATTTATCAATTCTTTTAAGTGTTGCAACATAGTTCTATATAGAGTGGGGCTCATCTTGTTTTAGCTCTTTAGTTAGGTTGTTCCATCTTTATGATAGGTATCTCTTCACAATTTCCTCTTTTGCTTTTGCCACCACCTCATATTCACTATAAAATGCTTCTATCCAAAGAATGATCCTATTACCATAGCTAGGTCTAAAAATAATTCTGTGCCAATCCCTTTAAATGTTCCCTGGGTTCCTTGATTCAACCCTGATGGGTAGAGGGATGTTGAATTCCATTTTCCTATAAGCCCTGTATTGCTATCCCCAACTGATCTCATTCTATACCCAGGACATAAATGCCCTTAATTAGACATCCCCAACATACAATATTGGATTCCAATCATGGTCTTGAGTTACAACATAATTATGCAATTAGAATTCACACAACAAATTCTTCATCTCAGGGGTTGTAATCCAATAAGCATTGAAAAATTCAATTGGAGTCTCAATGGAAGGGTTCAAACTTGAGACAATCCTTTCCAGCTTAAAAGAAAGATATTTCTCCTTCAAATGTAGAGCATAGAACCTTTGAGGGGTCCTACATTCTAAAATCTATGGTACCAAGGTTGTCATATCGTCCAACTTCTCCTTTAAAGTAGCAATTTCTGCATCCTTGTCTTCAATCTCCTCATCTCTCTTTTGAATTTCTTTCCTCATCTTGTGTTTCTCCTCCTTCCATTCTCCTTCCCTTCTTTGCATCTCTTTCCTGGCACTGATGCTTTCTCTTCATATAGTACCTACTACAATTATTCAAGTTCTTCAGTCAATTTTGGCTATAGGGGTATTCATTGTTCTCCCAATTCTAGCTATAGAGCCTCTTGTTCCTGTTTTTGCTCATGCTATAGGAACTCTTGATTTTCCTCATACCCTTGATTCTCAACTTGTTCTACAATATCAACAAGATATGTCAGTGTTATGTTTGTTGCTTTCTCAAATATGTCCTCTTCCTCGAGATTCACCTACCCCACTGGAGCTTTTGTGTCCCATTATGATGTTTCTCTAGGCTTAGGGATTTCCTACAAAGGTATATCAAAGGTTGGCCGGACTAGTGTTGATTTTCTAGGAGGGATTTCACATTTTTCTTTGGATGTAGGGTGAATAGTGTCAGCCTTCCACTTCTTAGAGCTTGGTACTTCTTTTTCTAATGATTGTTGTTTAGCTTTTCCTTTTCTTATTTATACTTCTCTCTTTTGTTCCTTAGTTCGCATTAAGATGCTAAGAGGAACATCATCATCAAAATATGGAGTGGAACTTTCTTTTTTTGAGTACTCTATCTCAGAAGAACTAATCTGTATGGTTTGTTCTGCTGCTAGAGGGTTTACACTAGGGCTTGTGCTAGAGGTTCAAGCACTAGGAGTGGCTTCAGCTGTGCTTAATCTCCTGCTAGACCTATGAGGTTTAGGTAAAACCATAGGTCACAAATTCTCTGGTCTAATTTGATCAATGTTTACGAATTCTTCCCAAGTCATCTCAGACACATCATGCAGAGACTTCTCAACTAAGAATTTGATCAAACAATGATGGGAACCAAAATTGTCCCTACTTTTTTGAGTCTTAGTTTCCATGATTGAAAGAAGGTGGTATAGTACATTTGATACATTCAACCTCCAACTATGCCTCATGTGATTCAAGAGTTTGAAGTGCACAAAATGTAGATTCAACTGGAATACTTCACAGGTGATATATTTTATAACATAAATAGCTACTTGCTTCCATGGCTTAGGAAGAGAGGTTCTCTTTGCACCTTGTTTTTCCACACTCAATGGAGGGTCACCAAGTTTTGTAAATTCAGCTCTAGCTGACCTCGTGTCTTTGGAAGTAGGGTATTTTCACCTTCGACAGGAAACCCTATAACTTATGCAATTATTTCTTCAGTTGCCAATACTTCCATCCCTCTTACTATGGTCTTTCCTTTAGATAATGTCTGAGCAAGTTCCAATGCAACATTTTAGTCAAAACCATTAAGCTTAAGGAAGTAGTTTAACCAACCACAGTTTTTGAATTCAGCTTGTGAAAGTGCATCTTGCAGTAATACATCATGAACCATGGGTTCATTCCTAATTAACCCACCTCCCATTATTTAGTTGCCTGCAATCAAAAAATCACTTTGTAAAGTTTCCTTTCCTACAACACTGCCAAATTTTGACTGCTAATGTCGTTTGAATTTTTCCTTTATGTTTTACCTTTTTTTCTTTCTATTTTACCTTTTGGCAACTTAAGATTATGATAGGATCAATAATGGCAGCAGAGGAGTAATAAAGGAAATTTATGATGGAGAAAAAAGGTGGTGGTTGGTGTCACCTCACACATACGAGCCATCATCTCACTCAAAGTTTAAATTGGCTTGATTTAAACTTTGTTGACATAGACTAGCATGGATTGACATGTGGGAAAAGTACTCACATATTCCCCCCCCAACCTAAATTTTAGCATGTGTCCTCACATGCAAGGTGGTAATGATTTGATAGGGACATGGAATAATGACATGTTATGGTGAATGCCCATATTAATTAACAATAATTAATTGAATGCACTAAAGACAATTAATATATAGCAATTAATGCGTACATACCTAGATTCATGGAATATTTTTTGCAAATATTTTCAAGAAAGTATCAATCACCTTTTAAGAAATAAGTTGAGAAATTAATGAAAATGAGGTGGAATGAGGTGAAGTGGAATGAAGTGAAGTGATGGAAGAGAGATAAAGGTGGATATGGATGGGTAGATGGGTAGATGGGTGAAGAAGTAGACTCCCACAAAAGTGGAAGTCTTTATTATGATAAGGTACATACCTTAGTTAGCCATAAGGAGGGACACTAGGTCCACTTCCCTTGGCTGCAGGAAGCTTCGGTGTTGCATTCTGAGTGAATTGCTATAGGAACTCCTCTTTGGAAGTTTCCTTGTGATACAATCTAAGGTGATGACCATTAACAAGCAGTTTAAATCTAACTGGGCCAATAATGGTGAGCTAAACAACACCATTGGGGAATACTTCAGCAACCTCATATGGTCCTAGTCACCTTGTCTGCAATTTTCATACATTATCTTGATACCTTGAGTCATAGAGTAGTGTCAATCACCTAACTAGAATTTCTTTTCCTTGATAAATTTTTCATGCCACCTTTTTCTCTGATTTTGTACTACCTCTATGTGATGCAAGGCTGCTCTCCTCATCTCATCCAAAGCATTCAACTACATGATTTTTTCTCTTTGTGCTTCAAAGATATTCATCCCCAAGTCTACTGCAGTCCTAAGAGTCTTATGTTCAAATTCAATGGGCATCATATTTGTCTTTCCATACAACAACTAAAAATGAGTGAAGCATGTAGTTGTTTTCTAGGTTGTGCTATAGGCCCAGACAACTTCTGGCAACCTATTTGTTCAATCCTTTTTATGAGCAACCACTATTTTGGTTAGAATTGCTTCAATCTTCCAGTTGGTAACCTCAACTTGGCCATTGGCTTGAAGGTGATAAGGAGTGGACTTCATGTGTTTTATATCAAGTACTCATTGACCATTGCTGCAACAAGGGTTGATGTGAATTGAGCCCCTTGTTCTATCACTATCTCTCTTGGAACTCCAAACCTTGTGAAAATATCCTCATAAATAAATTCAACAACCTTATTATCTCTTCCATTCTTCATGGCCTTAACTTATACCCACTTAGTTACATAATTATTGCAAACTAAGATATAAGACTTACCATTGGATGGAGGATCAATGGGTCCTACAAAATCTAGTCCCCATTTCTCAAGTGGAGTGACTACTAATTGAGGGAAAAGTGGCATCTTATCAGATTTGGTTGGTTGTCCCATCCTTTGTCATCTATCACATTTTCTTGTATATCTCCATGCATGCTTGTGGAGTGTTGGCCAATAATATCCTCTGTTTGGAATCTTCATTTTTGTCCTCTTGGCTACAAAATGTCCTCCACATGGTTCATTATGGGATTCATGAAAGATATCATATGTACCATCTTATCTCACACATCTCCTCATGTAATGGTCTTGTCTAGTGTAAAACAAACATCCAACAATCCATGAAAAAGGAAAATATTTTTCAATGAACACCCTTCTCTCTTTGAGAGAGAAGTGGGGAGGAACTCTTCATGTGACTATATAATTAACTATGTCAACATACCAAGGTGTTTGCACACTGATGAAAAATAGATGCTCATTAGGAAAAGATTCATGTATGACTTGATTGTCTTCTGACGTAGTCAACCTTGAAAGAAAGTCTACAACAACATTGTCCTTCCCTAGTTTATCTACAATGGTTATGCCAAACTCTTGCATCATCAATAACCATCTTGCCACCCTACCTATGATTAGGGGTTTATTCATGAGGTATCTAATGGTTGCATGATTGGTGTGCACAAAGATTTGATAGCCTATTATGTAGTGCTTTAAATTTTTTAGGGTATATATTACTTCCAACATTTCTTTTTCTATCACTGTATAGTGAATTCAACTCCTTGCAAGTTTTTTCTGACAAAATAAATAACATTTTCAACAACTCCTTCTTTCTATCCTAAGATGACTCCTATATCATAGTCTAATGCACCTGTATGGATGTGAAAAGGAAGCTCCTAATTAGGTCCTTTGAGTATAAGAGAATGAGCCAAAGCTACCTTCAAATCATAAAATGCTTTGTCACAGTCTTCTATCCATTGAAATTCAACATCTTTGGTGAGAAGAGTATTTAATGGTGTTACTATTTTGCTAAAATCCCTGAAGAACCACCTATAGTAGCTTGCTTGTCCCAAGAAACTCCTAACATATTTTTGTTTTGCATGGGTAGGTAGATTACAAATCACCTCAATATTTGTAGGATCTACTTGAATTCCTTTGTGAGAGATGTAGTGGCCAACAACTACACCTTCTTGCATCATCATGAAACAATTTTCACTATTTAGAGATAGATTGTGATCTTCACATCTTTATAGGACTCTACTGAGATTCTCCAATGCTTCACTGAAATCAACACCATAGGTGGTGAAATCATTCATATAAATTTCCATGTAGTCATGAGAAATGTTTGAAAATAGGCTAATGGCTTCCCTTTGAAAAGTTGTAGATGCATTGCATAAGACAAATGGAAGTATCAAGTAGGAATAGTTTCTACATGGATAGGTAAAGGTGGTATTCTCCTAGTCTTCATGTGCAATTTGGATCTGGTTATAGCCACTAAATCCATCTAGAAAAGAAAAGTACTATTTTCCTACAAGTGAGTCCAAAACTTGATCTATGAAGGGTAAGGGAAAATTGTCCTTTTTGGTGGTAGCAATGACTTCCCTGTAATCAACACAAACTTTTCATTTCCCTCCTTTCTTGGGCACAATTAGCAGTGGAGATACCCACTAGCTATTTGAAATGGGGTAGGTAAATCTTGCATCTAGCAATTTTTGCAGTTCCCCTTTTACAATTTCTCTTAGTGCAGGGTTAATTTTTCTTTGTGGTTGTCTCACTAGGGTGCAATCATCTTTGATGTAAATTCTATGAGTGAAAAAATTAGGGCCCAATCCCTTCATATCATGATAGTCCCACACAAATGCATGTTGTTGGGTTTTTAGTAAGGTTTTCAATAACAATTGTTGTTCTTCACTTAGTTTGTTGTTAATGTGCAAGTATTTTCCTTCTACCACTTGCACTTTTGTAGTTATCTCTATCATAGCTTCTTCACTAATGTTTGGTAGTTTGAGGTCATGTGGTAGCAATGTATGAGACATTCCTATTGTTGTAGGAAGTTAAGCTACAAGAAGAGTGTCTATAGGAACAATAGTTGTAGGAAGAGGAGGAAAAAGTCTCTTGACTAGAACAATAGAAAGAGAAGATGATGCTTCCTCCATTTCACAATGATTTCGAATGATGTTAGCCAATACTTCATCTTCATCTTGAAGTTGCATGAAAGAGCTTCTGCCTAACATCATAAGCTATATCACAAAATTAACATACTCAGTATCTTCACTAGCATGTGGCCATATAGGATTATCCTTGTCATGGGATGGCTGAGTAGAAGGTTAGAGAACAAGATTTTTGGTGCTCTTTCCATAAAAAATGGTCATGTTTCCTATCCTGCATCCAATATATGTATTTGATGTTTCCAACCATGGTCTTCCTCAAATGATAAGGTACTCGCCGAGTGTATCTTTAGGAGAAATAATCATGAAATCTGCTAGGTACTCCCATGAGTTCAAAGTTACCAAAAGGTCCTCTACTACACCATCAGGTTTAACGGTTGAATTATCAGCAAGCTACAGGATAGTAGGACTAGATCTCATGCTTGGAACATTTAGTTGCTGCAAGATATCCTTGGTCATTACATTTATTGGTGCTCCTAAGTCAATCAACACATTCTTTATTTGAATCCCATTTATAACAAATCCTACCACAAGACTCCCTAGATCATTATATTTGGGAACAATCGCTTTCCCAAGTATGATGTCAACTAGCTATCCCACCACATGAACCATAGTGGGGTCTTTCTTCTCCCTACGTGGCTTCTTGAAGCATGCTTCCTTAATTGCCTTGCCATATATTGAAACACCTTTTATGGCCTAAAATAAATATATTTGGACACATATATGCTTCAAATAATCTATAATTTCAAAAGTTGTGTCCTTTTCTTCCTTTTCCTTGGAAACTTCCAATATTTGAGGAAATGGTGGTTCTTGTTTAGTTTGCTTGACTAGGACTGGTTCAAGATTCTTAGGTGCACTAGGCTGAATGAGGACTAGGTATCATGAGGACTGGGTTGAATGAGGACTAGGTCTCATGCTTAAGTGCACTGGGCTGAAAAAGGACTTAGGTGCACTAGGTTGAATCAAGTTTAACATTTGAACTATTAGCAAGCTACAGGATAGTAGGACTAGGTCTCATGCTTGCAACATTTAGTTGCTGCAAGATATCCTTGGTCATTACATTTATTGGTGCTCCTAAGTCAATAAACACATTCTTTATTTGAATCCCATTTATGACAACTCCTACCACAAGACTCCCTAGATCATTATATTTGGGAATAGTTGATTTCCCAAGTACGATGTCAGCTAGCTATCCCACCACATGAACCATAGTGGGGTCTTTCTTCTTCCTACCTAGCTTCTTGAAGCATGCTTCCTTAATTTCCTTGCCATAGATTGAAACACCTTTTATGGCCTGAAATAAATTTATCTAGACACATATATGATTCAAATAATCTATAATGTCAAAATTTGTGTCCTCCTTTTCTTCCTTTTCCTTGGAAACTTCTAATCTCTAAGGAAATGGTGGTTCTTGTTTAGTTTGCTTGACTAGGACTGGTTAAAGATTCTTAGGTTCACTGGGTTGAATGGGGGTATTTAGAGGCTCCTCTTCTTCCATAGGAAGCTTAGTGATAATGGGTGTGGAAGGAGCTGGAAAAGTAGTTCCTGAACACAAGTGAATGTCACTTACATTCATAGCATATGCAGGGAATTGATTTGGATTAGGAGAGTATACTGGCTACTGCAGTGGTTTGTTATTTGGATTGGGCATTGGTTGAGCTAGTAGCTTAGTAGGATTAGGTGGATTTGAACTTGGATTAGCATGGGGAGGAATTATAGTAGGTTGTTGGGGCTGAGAAGGTGGCTGCATGTAGCTATTTGTCTTGTTTTGCCATTGTTTTCCTCTCCTCCATTGTTTTATTTGTTGCCAATTTCCTTGAAACTGTTACCAATTCCCTTGAGGTGGCTGCCACTGGGGTGGAGAGTTTTGATGATAAAGCCAGGTATTTGGAGTGTTACCATAAGGTTATGGTGGATATCCTCCATACTTGGATGGATATGGGGGTTTCCATTAGTTACTAGATGAATAAGAATTGAAATATGACCCAACAAAAGATAGTGGATTTGGAATACCTTATTTTGGAGCCAATGACATCCTTTGTGTAACATAGTAGACTTGATCTTCTTCAACTTGAATTGGATTGAACTCAAGTGCAATCTACTTGCTGTCAGTATTAGCTATCATCTTGCATCTTCACAGTCCTTGTTTTGTTTGCAATGAGGGCAATACTCTACCAATGTTGCCTCTACCTCCTCTTGTTTCTTCTTGGATTGAAGTGTATCCAAATGAGTAGCTAGATTTCTTATAATGTCTTGCTTGAAGTCTTCCAGTAAATGAGTAATCTTCATTCTTGAAACTCCACTGGTAGATGACTTACCCATAGAATATTGGTAAGCTCTCCCTTTCTTTGAAGCTTCCCTAGAGTAGTTTTGACATATCTTCTTGATACCTTCCCAAGGAACTTGGGAGATATCTCCTCCTCCCATCAAGTCTAAGGCATTAGTGGAGCTATCATCAATTTCTCTCAGGAAAAGCAACTTCTATGAGTTTTCATTGAGTGTATGGTGTGGATATTTTTGTAGGAAAAACATAAACCTTGCAATGTAATCCTCTAGGCTCTCATCTTTCTTTTGCTGCATCCTAAAAATACCATCTCCTCTCATGTCACTTCCCTTGCAATACTCCTTGTATTTCTCAAGGAATTTTGTCTTCATGTCATCCCATGTCTCCATAGTATTTTTTCCTAGGCTCATGAACCATCTTAGTGCAACTTCTTTCAGAGTGGTAGGAAATAGCTCAAAAGCCTATGGGAATCAATGGTATAGTCATAACTCCTACAAATTATGTCAAACTCGAACAAGAAGGTATCAAGATCTTCCATGACAAGTCCATAGGACTTAGGAAGGACTAAAGCAGGGATATTTTTGAGGTTGTATAGATCATTTTCATGAGAAATGGGGAAAGAAAAAAAAATGGTTAGGTATATTTCTATTTGCACTACCCATACCTTCTTGATGTAGTTCCAAAGCGAAGGGGTTCTTAATCATATTTTGTTCTTCAGACGAAACTTTAGAGCTAGTCAGATTAGGAAATGCATCAGCAAAGGGGTGTGGATCTTCTTTTTCTTCTCTTGGTAGGTTCTGATATTCAACTAGCTGGAATGGATTAGGACTATTAGGAAGGAATCACCCATAAGCATCTCCCCTCCTTCCTCTATGCATGTACTATCAACCCACCATCAGCCAAATCACACAAAGAATTGGAAAAAGAATTGTGGATCATTACTTTCCTAAATGAGGGGTATACTAAGAACAACTTTAAGAAATACTACAACAAGAAAAACTATCAATGACTCCAAAGAACTCCCTAGTTTGACACTATCCCCAACAACAATGCCAAAAATATTGGCATCCTATAATGATCTAACAACTAAGTCCTTACAACTATGGTTAAAATATTGGACATCTAAACTAAATAGCCATTTCAATCATCATGAAGGTGCATTTAACTTATAAAACCAAGGACATGAACTTGAAATGGGTCAATATAGTATGTGCACTAAGGATACAAAGTAGCCATATTCATTCTACAACTAAGAAAAACATAATATTGAAGGTAAATTTCTTAGAAAGAAATAACAAAAGTGTTTAACATCAACCAACAACTATACTAAGCTGAAATGCATGACAAAAATGAAAATATGAGCAAAAAAATAGGAAACTACTATGTTTGCTTTGGCTACAAGAACAATCACAAAATGGAACTCTAAATGGGTATAGGAATAGTCAGTGCCATATTCTTAACTAATTACTGAACATAGAGTAATAACTAGAATAAACTAAACTAAAGGATAAAATTCTCACAAAGTGGGTCCCTTTGGATGAGTATACTCCAAAACTAATGTAAACTCAAATTCAAAGACTTATAACTTCATTTTATTCATTAGAAAACATGAGTACAATAGAGTAGTGTAATTATATTTCTAAAAACTAAGAATGCAAGTACATCATCAGATCGTCCCACCTTCTAAGAAGGAGAATTTAAGTATTATTATAGGAAAAGAAGCTACTAACTAATTAACTATCAAGAGGGTCAACTCCAATAGATTAGAAGGATGTCACTTTAGGGAACTCACAAAAAGTGGAGAGGTGGTTATGCATGCATGGAATTTGGTCAAACATGCTTGCCTCAACGCACATTTAGCACAATAGTAATGCCTATATTCGCTCAACAACAATAAAGACCATTTATAAGGAAGTTACAACTTGATTTGCATAAGGAATCTCCCATCATCAACCTCCATTGACCTTTGAATGACCACTTTGTTAACTATTATGGTGAATTACCAATTGGTGAAATCTTCTCAATTTAGTGGCCTCTAATCATATCTACATGGCAATGTTCTAAGTACACACAATAATTGTATATCTATAACTATCTTAAAGAACATTCATTAATCCACATGTAGAATTAACATAGATAGTCCATATAACATGTCAATGTCATTAAAAATTTGTAGAAATAAAATTAGGGCCAATGTCTATGGTTTTGAGGAAATATCAACATTCAAACATCAAGGTCCATGACAACTTCAGTAAATAGATCATAAATTATACAAAAATTAAACCATAAACTAGACTCATCAATGGGGTTGGTCTAAGTGGTATGAGGTGGAAGGGAAAATGGTGATGGAGTGTATGTAATGTTAGGGGAAGTGAAAGGGAAACTAAGAGGGATAAAGGTGGAAGAAGGAATATGCAATGCCACAAAAGAACTAGGAATGCTAGTTGGAATAGCGAAAGAAGGAGTCACATGACTAATCTATTCCATAGTTGTTGTAACTTGAGGAGTGATATAAGTTGGTATGGATGCTATGTTTGAAGGAGGAGGAATGTGAGGTCATCCTTGGCTTACAACAATGTTGGTTGATTGGGAAGTAGAAGGAACATGTTTTTTGTATATCTTAGCAATTATTTTCATAACTTGTAAGCCATCATCACTTTAAATCAAACGCTGAAGGATTTCTATTGTAGGTACGACAGTGGTTGAAATGTTTTCAAGGGATAAATATTGTTGTAAATGTGCAAAATCTTCATGAATACTAATGACTTTTTCTTGTGGAATGAAATTGTTTTGTGTGTCAACATTCAATGGATGGAAAGGTGAAGGCATAGTAGTGGTAGTATCCATTCCTAATGCATTACTTTCCATATTAGGAGTAGGATCTCTTGAGATCCCAATGTACACAATTAAAGTGCTATTGTGGGAAGCCATGAGTCTAGAACTTTGTCTTGTTAGAAACTAAGATTTAAAATGCAAACTAGAAAAACCTTCCACAGAAGAGAAAATTAGAAAAAGCAAGAGCTTTGCAAAATAGATGTGCAAAATAATATTATTGAGGAATTCATAATTACATGAGAATGATTTTATTTATAATAGAAAAGCATAACCCTAATCTTATCTTGAGCAACAAGATAGCTCAACAAGATAAGGATGAGAATAATAACCCTAGGAATTAAATATTACCTAAGTAAAGTTATGCAAGTGCAATTAAATATTAATTACACTAACACCCCCCCATAAGTGCAACTTAGGGAGACTAAAAAAGAAAGCACCTAAAACTAAGATGAATGCATGAAAGCATGAATAGGTCCTGACAACAAGGCCTAATCAGCTACCCATGTACAAATACAATAATGAGGTAGAGAAGGAAAACCCAGTGGGACAAAACCCCCCTACAATGAGATGACTACTACAAAGAAGCACTGGAAGAACACTATGGAGTAACACTGGAACAAAAATATGACAAGCAAGGAAAGACATTTCTATCTACAAGAAACCAAAGTGGAATCATAATAATGTGACAGCAGACCTGATGCCATAGAATACTGGAAAACTCACAAACTAGAACAACCCTTGAATCTTTGAAGCAACAGTAGATAAAATGATGACACAATCTAAAAATCATGCATCTCGATGTCGATGCCAAACTGAGACTAAAAATATTCCATGGGAACAAGTACCATAAAGACTCTAGAACATTAACCATAAAAAATGGCCCTCAAATTGAGAAGGATCTGAACCAATGTGGATCAAGAAACATAAAATTCCAATCTAAAGTGTGAGCCGATATGAATCTAATATGTGTCAAACTATAACAAGATGTGGCCAAAGAAGCTAAGAAAATAGATAAACCATGTGAGCTATCATCAAAATAGGACGAAGATCAAAGTGCATGCACACTCTAATTAGATTATTATGCAAGAAACCCGCCTGATGAAACTTTATCTCAGTTCATTTATTACAATAACACAATGATTATAAAAGGAGAGAATGCAAACATTCATAAATAGAAAATAAAAAATAGACCTTAGATCTATGTAGAGGACTGAACCAGCTTTCCAACGCTGTAGCCTGAATGATGAAAAAAGGATCACCGAGTCAAAAGATATGCCCTCCGAAGTGAAAACAACAACATCTAAGTTCAAGGACATGTAAAATAAATTTGGATCAAAACCTGGTAGCAAAACCTATACCATTGGATCAGTGTTGGAATCAGCTTTCTAATAGTATCTTGTTTGTGAAAAATGGACATCATAGGCAAAAATACACAAGATTTAGTGAAAGTTGCTCTAAAATGGCCAATAAGGCCTCCAGGGCCCCCAGGGGGCTAAAAAAAAGTTAGCCCCTAGTCTTGTGTGTAACCAAGGGCTGGAGGGTAGGTGCTAGGGGTAGATCCCTTGGTCATCAATAAGACCTCGGCTGGGGCTGGACGCATAGTGCTCGGTCCCCTATACAACCACAGCCTCTATAAATAGTGCCCGCAGGGGCTAAACTGTGGGCGACGACAGACTGGTGGGGGAGGCTAGCGGCGATGGAGGTTTGGTAGCTTCCTCATGGCCACCAGGTGGTCAGATTGCTTTGTACTAGGCACGCTGGCGTAAACTTTTAAAAATGCCCTTTTTAATTTTATTTTTCATTTTTCATGCCTCGAGAAGAGAGCTGGGGAGGCCGTACGACCTCCCTAGCAATTTTTTTTGGCCTCAAAATCAACTTTCTCCAAAATTGATGAAACGAAGGGAATTCTTAGGGTTTTTGGCTATTGTGAATGCGATGGTGACCTCCGTTTGTGCCCAAACTGCTATGAAAAATCAGCTACCCCCAGAGCTTGCAAAAATCTCACAGCTTGAAACCTCACAGATCTGGAAAATGATGACCAAAATCTGCAAAACAAAAGCCAATCCTAACTTTTTCAAGTGCTTTGAATCCAATGGTGATGCCCGATCTGATCCAAATTTCCTCATAAATGAACTCAAGGCATGATACCCTTGAGGAATCCCGAATGAACTCTACAATGATTTTCTCAAAAAATCTAAGAGGTTGCAAATAGGGACTCTGATACCATGTTAAAAACCAAGATCTGAAATACAAATCAAAAAATCCTTCCACATAAGAGAAAATCAGAAAAAGCAAGAGCTTTGCAAAATAGATGTGAAAAATAATAGTATTGAGGAATTCATAATTATATGTGAATTATTTTCTTTATAAAAGCATAGTATACATAACCCTAGTCTTATCTTGAGCAATGAGATAGCTCAACAAGATAAGGATGAGAATAACAAACCTAGGAATTAAATATTACCTAAGTAAAGTTATCCAAGTGTAATTAAATATTAATTACACTAACATGTTTCACTAAAGTATTATCAATGGGGCACCAAACACTCATACAAATACTACAAAGGATGGGGTGAATGCAAATGCAATGTAATCTAGGAGTGCAAAATGCAAAAAACATAAATTTTGTAAACTAAAAAAGAGAAATATTGATAGAGAAGAGTAATATAGTAAATTCCCAGAATGTGCCTAAAAATGTTGTTTGAAATGTGCAGGTGGACTGATTCACCCAAGGTGGCCAATGAGTCCAAGTATGATATTTCTTTTTAATATTTTTTATAAAATTAAAAGTGATTTTAATGCTTTTCCAATGCAAACTAAGGATGAAAATGTAAATTTTCAGTTTTCCAATGATATGATATACAAAAATGAAATCTAAATGAGTCTTTCACTAATGTAATTTGAGAAACCCTACGATGCAAAAATAAAACAAAACCTAATTGAATGTTTATGAAAATGAAACCTAGGATGCAAGATGCAACTAAAATAAAAAAGATAAAGTGCTCAATATGCAGGTTCACCAAAACGAACCATAGATTTTTTGGAATGAGACCTTTATAAACTACTCTTGCATTCTTAGGATGTTTCACCTAAAAGGAGAGAGATAACTCCACTAAAAATCAATGTGGTTCACTCAATCTAATGTATTTATGATGTGATTAAGACTAAATGAGATGATATAAATGCAACTAAATAATGTAATTGACTAATTATGAATGCAAAACCTAAGAAATATGCAATGTTTGAAAACATAATGTGATATGAAAGCATGAATTAAAAGATGAACAAATGCAAAACATAATTGAAAGAAGGATAAACAACATGCACCTGGGAAATGAATGATGAATCTAGAGTGATCTAAGTGCTAAATTTTTTTAGAGAAAATGATCAGTGGGACTCATTCACCATTGATGGTGAATCAGTCATGCTTTTGGAAAAAACTTATGAAAAATGGTTTCTAACTGTCAGAATCCATAATCTGACAAAATCTATTTTTTCAGCCTTAAGGTGGGACTCATTTGCCATTGATGATGAATCAGTCCTCTCCGAAAATTTTATGAAATAAAGGACCAATTTTGTAGCTCCATATCTACACTTGTATTCTTGTTAGGTTGACAAAGCCAAATATGCAGAAAATAGACTGTAGGTTGTCTCCAACCTTGAAATAGTGTTGATTTGACTTGAAACACTTTGTTGAATTCTTGACCACCTTTCAACACCTAATTGCTTGAAAAATCATCATACACAAGTCTGCAAACACACATGCAAAAGGGGAAAAATGGTTAAGGGTTAGGTTATAAGGATTTTCCTTGGTCAAATCCAACTTTGGTAATCAAACCCTCAATGAAGAAATGTAATGAAATGAAACAGGAAAGATGAATAAACAACATGTGAATGCCTTAAACTCACCATAGTATTGTTGAAGAAAATTGAAGTTATGTCAGTGGCTGATCCAAGATATTTCATTGATGCTTGATTGAATGATGCAAAGTGCTCAAATGATAATTGAATGCTTGAATGAATTAGTGAATGAATTAGGTGTAAAATGAGGAGAAAAACACTTATTTATACATACTTATGTCTTTGTAACCTAATGATACCTCATCACAGGTTGACATAAGGTAATTTTGAATAAAAACCTAAAAGAAAATTTGAAATATTTTGAATTTTGAGCCAAGAGGGACTCATTCGCCACCCATGGCGAATAGGTCCCACCTTGGACTTGAAAGTTGGTGTCGAGAATCAAGTCACATTTTATGTTGTTTGTCAGGTTTACATTCAAAAATACACTTAATTAAGCCTTATGAGTGCATAAAGTGGTCAAATAAAGCACAAGAAAGGTGTAAATAGTGAAATTAATCATAGAAAAACATGAAATCTTGTTACAAGTGTTTACAACACTTGAAAATAGGACTTGATAAGTGATTAAAAGGTGATTTTTTAGGTGAATTGTAATCAATAGAGTCTAGAAAAGTATAGAAATGTGTTACAACACTTCACAACACCTTCACAAGACATCACAATTTGAATTTTAAGGATCTAATGTGAATGTAGAAGTTACATTGGAACAATAAATCAAAGAAAAATAGACCAAGCATCACGAGAGAAAGACCTAAAAGACCATGGAAATGTCTAAGAGACATTTTTCTATGGTACACAACCATAATCACAATCATAGTGATCTTAAGATGAAAGGTGTTTCATTCCACAAGATCATGTCTCATAAGGATCCTAGGGTTACCTTAGATCCTTAACCTTCAAATCAGTCAAATATCAAACCAAAGAATAAACCACATCAACTTTACAAATCCAAGAAGAAAAAAAAGTTTGATCCTCTTGAGGGCCTATTAAAAATATCTAAGAATAATAATGATTTATGCACTCTTTTACATTGGGGATTAATTAAGCAACCCCCTAAAAATGAACAATTAACACAACAAAGTGATAAAAATGGATCATATTGTGCCTATCATAGATTTTTTTGACATCACACTAATAATTGTCATCATTTCCAACAATTATTAAAGAAATTTTGATCCCCTAGGGATCCAACTTGATTAAAATTACATGAAAGTTTCTCCTTGCGATGTAATAGTTGTTGGATCATAGCATACTCACTATTGCATATATTACATTCATTGCAAATCATTTTATTTATTGCAAGGAGCTTATTCTCATCACTAATATTAGCTTATCCTTGTCCTACACTTAGTGGGGGGAAGGGGTTAGAGAGGCTTTTCCTAGTTTGGCACTTGATGTTTTCACTTTGGCTAGTTGTATTCCTTCTTCATATACTAAACAAGACTAGGATGTATATGACCTACTATAGGTTGACTCGCATGCACCTTACTATTATTTTCCTTATTTTTATTTTTCATGTTATTTGTGTGATTGCATGTGCATAATGTGATCTCATACTATTTTTTCTGATATATCTCTTCATGTGCATTCCTCTATTTGTATCTATATATCATAAAAAATATCTTTAGTGTGTCTTGTGTTTTCCTTTTGGGGATGATACAAGGTGTCGAGAGATTTAGGTCTCTTCCATGTTGACCCAAGTGCTTTTTATTTATTTTTTCTCTCTATGTGTCATACTTCCAGTTCTATGAGTATTTGGGGAATGATGATGTTTTCAAGCTCTATAAAAATAATGTATCAATGACATACTAGAACCACAAATCCATAGATCCCTTATGTGTTTGGGATTTCATTTTGGGGGAAACCCCTCTCCTTTTTCATGATGTAGCTTTATTTGGAAACATATGACTTGGCATAGGGTTTTCTGAATAAGGTCTCAGGTCTCCTTTATTGTTTAGCATTGATCATTTGATAATTTAAAGTAATTTCTCGTAGCATGGTGTTTAGAAATTTTCATAAAGTAGGACATACATTGGCATTATTATTTTTGAATTTTTTTACATTCCTTGTGTTTTGTTACAAGTGTGATCTTCTTACTTCTTGCGATCCATATTTTTCTTGGTGGTGTCATTGAGTTTGATGTCCTACATGAGTTTAACCTTTCCTAGCATACATATTTCCTCTTAGTGGTGATGCTCTCTATTGCATTCCCTAAGTTACGAATCTTTTATCATTGAATTTTCCTCTCTTGGAGACATTAAAGGCATGATGTTCCCTAAAAGGAGACCTTGCATGAACTAAGAAAAATCCATTTGAACATTTTTTTTTCATTATTTTACAAGTATTTATCATAACACAACTTTCTAACCTTGTGAAGCTCGAACCCTTTTCATGTCCACCAAGCATAACACACTTTTCTTTCTTGTGGAGTGTTTCCTTTTTTAAAATAGGTTCTTAGCATGTAATGTAGCTTGTTAGGCCTTTTGAATATCAAATTTTATATATTTTTTTGTGGTGACTTATTGAAATTATTAGAGATATAACTTTGGTATCATATGGGAGCCTAATAAGATTCTCTCAATTTTGACCCTTGGGGGCTCACCTAGTGGACAACCGGATTTATATTAGCTCATGTGAGTGGGAGTGTTGTTTGCATAGTGGACAATGAGTTCTTCTCATGAACATTTTTGGATAAAGAGTTGAGGCATGTTCCACATTGCATTGGATAGTTGAGGCTTGATCCACCATTTTTTGTTTTACCTTTTTCTTTGAGTCTTTGATATAGTATGATTGAGTATCTTGTCATTGCTGCATACATATGTTTTAATTGTCTACTTTAGTGTGAGTTTCACACAAGGTCATCCTCTCACTATATTGGGGGCTAAATGTAGTGAAAATATGTATCCCTTTACATTTTCTCACTTGTTTGGGCCCTCTCAGTAAAATTGGACTTGATTGTGCCTTAATTTAGTGTTGTAAAATGTATTTATTTACACTTTCACAATTTTTTCTAGGGGTCCTTTAATTAATTAAGCTTAATTATGCCTTTATTGGCCCCTTAGTTCATTTTCCAAGTCTATTTAATAACATTTTTTTAAGAGGAAATTTAACATAATTTATTAATTCCTTAACATAACACTTCACAATAAGCAATGTGTGTCGTAGGTTTAGGGACTTTGGACCCATTCTCTGATGGGAAAATGGGTCCTCCCTTGACCTTCAGACCTAGTGTTAAATTATATTTTTTGTGGTATTTAAATGATTTCAAATCTATGATTCAATGTTGGTTTGTGATATTTGAATTTTGGGAAATTGAGGATACATACCTATAAATATAAAGTTATTTCACTATGTTTCACCTAGGAATTTAAAGTGAGCATTCCTATAGAAAAATTGATGATCAAGAGCACTTTCAAAGGTGAACCATATATTTTAGGAACCCAAAATGCTTGCACTCTTCGTAAGATTTTTCACCTAGAAAGAGAGAGATTAGGTTCCTAAAATGCATATGCTTCATTCAAATTAGGATGCATGCAATGTAATATGATGTAAATGAACTAAAATAAATGCAAATGATTGATTAAAATGTTCTAAAATGAATGCAAAGATGCAATTTATGTTATGTTTGAAAACATAGTGTGATATGCAAACAACTATGAAATATGAAGAAATTGAAAGAAACATGCAAAAAAGAAGGTACAGGATCAAATCTGCATGCACCTAGATGATGTATGAGCTTCCTAGAATGTTTGGAATGTTGACAAAAAAATTTGATTTTTCACAGTGGGACTCATTCACCACTTCAACTGGTGAAAAAGTGTTAAAATCTAATTTCTGATAGCTAGGAGTTGATTTATGACAAAATGCAGATTTTTAGATTTTAGGTGGAACTGATTCACCAAGGGTGGAAAATCAGTCCTCCCCAATATTCTTAAAAAGTCAAAGGTCAACACTACTTCTCTAGATCTCGAAATGACTGAATATCAGGTTGTTGGGGTCAATTCTGTAGAAAATAGTCTAAAAGTCACTCAAATTACTCGAATAGATGATGAATTTATTTGAAGAGCCTAGTTGACTTGAAATCCACTTTTTCAACACATTTGAACCTGTCAAATCTACAAAACAAAGGCTGCAAAGACACATGCTGTAGTGCCCCTCCGTGTCGATTGTTCTTGAAGTTTGTGCGAAGTATTTGGTTGGGCTTCATTGTTCACTGTGTTATTTGATTGTGTGAAAAATATAATATGTTATTAGTCATGTTTGAACAATTAATTAAATTAAATTGATTGGAAGGTTGTTTATAATAAAATTAGAAAATTAAAATAGAATTCCTTATAAGGTAATTCAAATAAAATTATAATTTAAAGTAATAATAATATAATGTTAAGTCATTAATAAATACTAAATTTAATTTGTGTAGATAGAATTTTGTTTCAAATTATAGTTGACAAATTATCATTTTGAGAGATAATTGGTTAATCACAAAAAATGGGGATCTTGAATATGAAAGTAGAAGATAAGATTGAAATTGTTGTTAAAGCAAAATAAAGATAGAAAAGGTGGAGTTTGTTTTAGTAAAGCCTAAAAGATGGGAAAAATCAAGTGACTTTTAACAAATAAGAAAAATAAGTATTGATAGATGTTAAAGCGGAAAAAAGACGGGAAGAATTGCATGCAAGCACATGCACAACTAGAAACTAGTTTTGAACGGGTAACTTGCTAATATTATTGATCTTGGTGTTTTCGGAAACTTATCCGGTCTTAGGCTTTATGTATGCGGATTTTTTTGGAGAAAGGGGGGGAATTCAGAAAAGAATATTGGAATCAGTTGATCTGATTCTCAAAAAGAAGATTGGGCTCTGGGGAAGAAAACTTCATCTGGTTAAGGACTGCAACCATAGCATTCTATGCATAATAGGAAGGTGGTCAGAGGGATGATTCGGTCACCAACAGTGTCGATAGAGGGATGGAACACTATGCTTGGCTCCAGATTTTATACTATGACGAAGACAAGCAGCAGGCTTCCTCTAGTGTGGCAATGAAGTTGTTCAGCATACCATGTGGATCAATTATGGGAAAGTTGCTGAGTGCATATACAACCGTCCTCATGCATGATGCTAAGGGCTCAAGTAAGTTTTGACCTCAAGATTCTCTCTTACCTCTTTCTGCAAACAATGTTTTCTAAGACAAATTTCATGTTGTTTCTAATTGCATGCAACACCTTTGAACTATTAATGAATAACTTAGTGGAGCTGACTCTAGAAATAGATAAATCACACCTCAGTTATAAGTGACCCTCTGGCAGAAGGAAGGAAGAAAATGATTTCATACATATCATGCAATTAAGGTGTTCCATAAGACTACAGTTCCTTGAGGCATCCTAACTAACAAATCATCGCGGTTATGTCCATGCCGCCGACAAAATAAAACCAAGATGTTCTGGTCAAACTATTCACGCGCATTTGTTCTCCCCTTTATGCAGCATGTTCTATATGGCATCCATGTCTTTAGGCTTTTATGGGATGCCCATACCCAATTTCAAAATAAAGATAAAACCACTATATTGGCTTAAGTGTAGAGATGTGGGTAAAGGTTGCAGAAATTGGTCAGATTTTAATTGTACTTCGCTTGTCTTTTTCCCCGTTCTCTATCCGAGAGTATATATATTGTTAGTTCCATTTTGTTTTGATTGATGAATTTCTAATTTGTGTCATTGTGTTTTCGTCTTTCGTACTTCTTAGTCGTTGGGTTATGTCTAATGCTAAGCATTCGATGCTTTGTATTGTAGCCTTAATGTTTTCTGTTTTCTGCTCTAACCTTCTTACGTGTTGTATGCCTTTATCCCAACGTAATGGCATTGTGCGGTAGATCCTTTATTCCATTTCAGGAGTGCCATAAGATTGTCTCAAATTTTAGTTAATGATATATAATGATATATAAAGATATACTTATATAAATTATAGATCCCATTATCATGGCTTCATTAAATTTGAAACTGGTTTTGTTGAAAATATAGTGCCGCCTTCTCCTTATATTTTTCTTGTCACCAATTTCCTTCAAGATCAATGTCAGCCAGATGAATGATGGAAATGTTTCATTCCCTTCATACCAAACTCTAACGCTTTTTAAACTAGGGCAGTTGTTCTATCTTCAGATATGATTTCTTCATTTCTAATGAATAGAATATGTTGGTGAAGGGGGTTGTGTTTCGGTGTTAGTCAACCTTAATAAAGTTTAAGGGTTTAAATACTTCCGCTTCATTGTCAATCCGTCTACCGCTGAACATGGGCTACAGGAAATTTCAAAGGTTTGAAGCTAACCTCGCTGATTCTACCGACGCAAGCCTCAAAGACTTGAAATAAAATATTGTTACTACAACATAATAGAGAGCTTACCTGTGATCGTGGTGAAGTTTATCTCCCAAAACTTTAAATTTGAGCGCGTCTCTGGAAACTTGCCATCAAACAGCAATGCGTCAAGTTCAAAACAGAAAAATTGTACATTATTTATCCTACTTTTAGGTCACGTATTTGCACCTCACTTTTCTCCTACCCCTTAGCCGTGTGGATTACATTTGGGATGTGATATTAATGCAAGTAGATGGCGATAATTCCTAAGTCCAATATCCACTTTCTAATATACTTGGCAACCTCTCACTATTACAGCGTTCTGAGTTGAGGCAGTGTACAGAGTTAAGTCACTTACCTGAAACCTTTGGCAAACCGTCACAGCTGCAAAGGTGTAGTAAATCATATAGCCTTGAGTTTATGTATTGATTGGGATTCGTTGTGGTTATACCCTGTTTGCATTTAGTATATCTTTGTTTTAGTCTTTAGGGAAACACTCTTCTTAGCTGAGTTTGTCTAATTCAGGCAGAGAACTATTTGACGTTTATGGCACTGTACCATACATATTGCTGCCAGGATTCAACTAAAACAAAACAAAAGTGTGTTGGAAATACTCTGCCTTTATTCATTTTTATTCATTTTTATTCTCACGATTATATGACAGAATAACCTGTTGTTATGAACGAAAGTCCCTTCATCATTTCTGGGTATCTGTTATTGTGCACATTAGAATTAGTGCAGGCCTATATTTCTGATGGTTTCATTTAACATCACCAGTAATCTCCATAGGAACACTGTCTCTTGAATATTTCTAAAGCCGTAGGATGTTGGAAAAAGTTTTACATTTCTTACAACACGTTCTCTTGCATCAGTCTTGTAGATGGCTTTAAGTGAATGTGCACTTTATCCCTCCCACGTGTATGTAGACCTCTTTATTTTCTATCTTACCATCACCCTATTCCCCGTGTCTTCCTTACTTTTAAAAATAAAGGATGGATCCTATTATTTCTAATAAGACAATAAGGGAGAATACGAAGGATAAGGGATTTTAAAATAATAATAATCATATCCCTCTTGATCTTTTCTCCTTTCCTTCCCTTTGAGGAAATTTAAAAATAATAATAATAAAATAAATATATGTAAAAGTAATGGATTTTAAAATGCTTATATTTGTATAAATTATTACTTTATCTTTTAAATTTTAAATTTATTCTTTGGGAAATAAACATATAGATGTTATAGATATATTTTATTTATTTATTTATTTTTTCTTTTAGTAAAGTTAATAGTAATTTATTATCGAGAAGCAATAATAAATTAGTTAGAATAGGAATTTAATGATTATTAAGTAGATTTTAATATATATACTTTGATTTGTTTCCATTTTCATATACTTTTTCCATATATTGGGAATTAGTGAGTTTAAATTAATGTTTATATCATTTAGTAAAAGTGATAATCAACAATTAAAGGAAGATTCAATTAGATAATAGTATTTCTTCTTTTGTGTAAAATACAACATTTAGTTATCATTATTATAAATGGCGAGAAAATGTTTGTGTAGATGATACGTTAAATTGCAAGTAAAATGTGTAACAACCATATGGTATCGTAGTAGATAGAATGTTGGCTTATGGTTGAAGTAGCATATGAAAAGATATGGAATCTTAATGAATAGCAATGAGTTTGTTGTTATTAATGTTAATGGAAAGTTAATTGGTTGAAGTTGATGTCCTTTTAAGAGTTGTGTTCCTTGTAACCTTTATAGTTAAATGGTAAATCAAAATAGTTGACATTATAGATTAGTGCGTGTTATTGTAAGTTATTAATTAGTCATTCCTTTACATGACTACTTGGTTCAGAGGTGTTTTTACTCCATTCGTTTCGTGTCAGAGTTATGAATGATTGTTGATGGATCCTTTTGATGCATATTCATTTTGAGTTTACATTGATTTGACAAGTCCTTACTCCTTGAAATTTGGGTTGGAAAATTCTATATGTTGAAGTTTTATGTCGAAACCTTATTTCTTCATTTTACCCTAGTTTGTAGGTTCTTGGTCCATCATTTTCTTGGACTTCCAGAGGCTTGAGATTATTGCCTGATGTTCTCTTTATGTGCCCTGATGTACAAGTGTTTTGATATCACCATTTTAAAAAAGGTTGTACATGCATTATTGAGACTTTGATTATGTGTTTATAGTATGGTTAATGCCTCGATGATTTGGTCTTGACATTATTTGTTTTATCCGTTGCCCGCATAAATCCCTTGCCTAGTTTGGTTTATGTTAGGGGTCTTAGGGGAGGTTCTTCGCGGGCAATGCTTCTGAATGAGGAAGGCTCAGATAACCCATGAAAGAGTGCAACAAGATAACCTAAACAATAGAATTTAGGGATGGGTAGTAAAAAACACACAAGATAATTGTACTGATTCCTCGCCTATGCATTAGGGCTACCATAGACTAGTGATAGATCTAGAAGGCCGTGGTGGCAAAGCTGTAAAGTCTCGCTTCGATGAGAGATTATCGGGTTCCAAGATTAGCTACCCTATGGTGTCGGGCGCTCGCTAGGGAGTGAAAGGCCAGAGATCCATAGATGGGTGTTTCCAGACCTCAGCTTGGAGGAAGGGCTGTGAGAATCCCGCGAGGGCTATGCTGAACATGACACTTCCACTAGACACCCTTTGTTCTTGTTTCTTTGCTCTGCCTCGAGCTATTGTAATATTTATGTTGTTTCAGATTCTTTAAAATGATTTATGAATGTGCTTTGGTGGCTTGCTTAATGTTATTGCTTGCTAATGTGATGAGTTTCGTAGCTTTATTGATTTTATTGACTCATGAATGTTGTTGATTATGTCATTGTAATCCTTGTTTTATGATACCTTTGTATGACGTTGAGTCTTGTGGTTCCCTGTTTGGGATGTTCTTGGTTGAGGTCTCTCCTTGTCAGCTCCTTAGCACGGGGGGTGGGTCTTCAGACCCACGTGGTCAGGTGGAACGTGCTAAGCACCCCATTGGGTCCCCAGTCAAGGATCGAGAGGTGCAGATTGGTGTGGTTGCGGCAACTCCAGAGTTGTACCATTCTATTATGTCATGTGGTTCCTGCCCATATTGGGAAACATGTTTGTATCATTGTAAGACTTGAACAGTGTAAAGTAATGAAAAGGATGTGATGTAATATTTTATCATCGGTAACTTTCTGTGGATATGGATCCATATCAGATGTTATTCAAGTGTTGTATTTATTTAAGTGAATGGTTCTTATTGATGGTTTTATATGTATGCTTTGTCATGGATTAGATTTGGCTTTCATTCTTTATCATTGATGTATGGCATTAAGTTTCGTAATGTATCCTCGTGTACCCCAAGGGACGTAAATGATATTGGGTTTGTTTAAATGAATTTTCATGTCATAACTTTTGTGCATCTCATGCATGTTAGTTTTACTTAAAAAAAAAATGTGTGGTATTTGTTGCTTTAGTTGTCCTTTGGGGTTTGCACGACGGGGCGTTACAACATGGTATCAGAGCATAGGTTCATACACTGGGCACTATGTGTGGTCACTATGTAACCTTGCGCCTAGACCCTTGAGTCTTGAGTTTCACTTTTCTATTGTCATTGTTGTGAACCTGAGTTCTTCTGTTAGCTGGTGTCGGGTAGATGGTGTAGGAAACTGATGGGAAAGGATAGGACCCTCGGTGTAGTGTGCAATGCACTGATATCCTTACTGTCAGGGATGCACTATGAACCCTTGGGTCATTGCGTGATGTAGTTTCAAGTGATGCAAATTTTTTGTGTGTGAATATGTCATGTGGGCATGGAATTTTCCTTTTGTTGGCCTTGAGTGATGGATTATGTTTTTCCTGAATCTGTGAAGGTGTGAAATTTTGTCTTTTGTTGAAATTGTTGTGAGATTTGGTGTTGAATAATGATTGAAGTAGAGTGCTTTGTGTGAAAATGATGATGTTTAATGAGAATATGTGCTAGTGTGGATAATTATGTTGCGTTTTATGGAAATGTGGCATAGTGAGGGTAAAGAATCCTCTTGAATGTTTAGTACTAATGTGTTATGTTTCCACCTTAGTTTATGATTTTTAGGTGGTTAGTTTCAAATCTCGAGGATGAAGGTATTTAATTGGTTATGTTTAGCATCTGGACTTAATAAAATGTTTTCATTTGATTAGTAATTGTATTAATGATCATTTATGATGTTTCATTGATGATAGTGTGTTAGAAGGACGATGTTGTATCACTCATTTGTGAGAGGCATACAACATTGCAATTCCCTCTACACTAGGTTGATTTGATATATATATGTTGTGCACAATGTTTGTTTGTATGCAGGATTGCAGGAACTAAGCCTCGATTCCACCTGCATTGTCAGGAAAGGGCGAGCATCCTAAACACCCAATGGGTCTGATGTGGAAAATAGGAGCTGACAAGAAGTTTCCCCAACCTAGTTCGTCATCCGTCCTTGTGTTTGGCAAGTCAGTTTGGTTGCAACTCCGTCACTACTTTCATTTTGGTATCATTTCCTTATTTTTGGATTGTTTAATTTTCCTGGTTTACTTGACGGTGTTTAATTGGTGATTTTTTTTATTTTTATTTTTTGTGTGCTTTTTCTTATAATTGTTAATATTATTTTTAGTTTATGGTTTGTGCTTGAGCTCGACTTCCAGGAGTAAGTCGATGCCTAAGGGGGGGAGGATGTAGTGCCCCTCCGTGTCGATTGTTCTTGAAGTTTGTGCGAAGTATTTGGTTGGGCTTCATTGTTCACTGTGTTATTTGATTGTGTGAAAAATATAATATGTTATTAGTCATGTTTGAACAATTAATTAAATTAAATTGATTGGAAGGTTGTTTATAATAAAATTAGAAAATTAAAATAGAATTCCTTATAAGGTAATTCAAATAAAATTATAATTTAAAGTAATAATAATATAATGTTAAGTCATTAATAAATACTAAATTTAATTTGTGTAGATAGAATTTTGTTTCAAATTATAGTTGACAAATTATCATTTTGAGAGATAATTGGTTAATCACAAAAAATGGGGATCTTGAATATGAAAGTAGAAGATAAGATTGAAATTGTTGTTAAAGGAAAATAAAGATAAAAAAAAGTGGAGTTTGTGTTAGTAAAGCCTAAAAGATGGGAAAAATCAAGTGACTTTTAAAAAATAAGAAAAAAATTAGTATTGATAGAGGTTAAAGCGGAAAAAAGATGGGAAGAATTGCATGCAAGCACATGAACAACTAGAAACTAGTTTTGAACGGGTAACTTGCTAATATTATTGATCTTGGTGTTTTCGGAAACTTATCCGGTCTTAGGCTTTATGTATGCGGATTTTTTTGGAGAAAGGGGGGGAATTCAGAAAAGAATATTGGAATCAGTTGATCTGATTCTCAAAAAGAAGATTGGGCTCTGGGGAAGAAAACTTCATCTGGTTAAGGACTGCAACCATAGCATTCTATGCATAATAGGAAGGTGGTCAGAGGGAAGATTCGGTCACCAACAGTGTCGATAGAGGGATGGAACGCTATGCTTGGCTCCAGATTTTATACTATGACGAAGACAAGCAGCAGGCTTCCTCTAGTGTGGCAATGAAGTTGTTCAGCATACCATGTGGATCAATTATGGGAAAGTTGCCGAGTGCATATACAACCGTCCTCATGCATGATGCGAAGGGCTCAAGTAAGTTTTGACCTCAAGATTCTCTCTTACCTCTTTCTGCAAACAATGTTTTCTGAGACAAATTTCATGTTGTTTCTAATTGCATGCAACACCTTTGAACTATTAATGAATAATCTTAGTGAGCTGACTCTAGGAAATAGATAATTCGCACCCCTGTTTGCAAGGTAAGACCTCAATGTGAGTAGTTGTATGTAAGAAATGATTTCATACATATCATGCAATTAAGGTGTTCCATAAGATCACAGTTCCTTGAGGCATCCTAACGAACAAATCACGTGCCATGTCCATGCTGCCGCATTGTACAAACCATGTTCTGTCAAACTATTCACGTTACTTGTCTTCGCCTCCCCTCTTTGTGTGCATGTCTTCTATGGAATCCATAGTCTTTAGGCTTTTATGGGATGCCCATACCCAATTTCAAAATAAAGATAAAACCACTATATTGGCGCTGGCAGAGAGGATGTGGGTAAAGGTTGCAGAAATTGGCCGTATTTCTACCGATTGCATTTGCTTGTCTTTTCCTGGTTCTCCATCTGATATATATATATTGTAGTTCCATTTTGTTTTGATTGATGAATTTCTAATTTGTGCCATTGAGTTTTTGGATTTCGTACTTCTTAGTCATTGGGTTATGTCTCATCCTAAGCATTCGATGATCTGTATTGTAGCCTTAATGTTTTTTTTTTTAATTTTCTGCTCTTAACCTTTCTTACGGTGTTGTATGCCTTTATCCCAATGAATACATTGTATGTAGGTATCCTTTATTCATTTCTTTTCGTATGCCATAAGATTGGCCCCAAATTTTAGTTACGTATATAATGATATAAAAGTATACTTATATAAATTATAGATCCCATTATCATGGCTTCATTAAATTTGAAACTGGTTTTGTTGAAAGTATTATAGTGCCAGTCTTCTCCTTATATTTTTTTTTATCACCAATTTTCCCTTCAAGATCAATGTCGCTGTATTTAGAATGATGGAAATGTTTCATTCCTCTCTCATACCAAACTCTAACGTTTTAAACTAGCAGAGTTGTTCTATCTTCGTATATGATTTCTTCATTTCTAATGAATAGAACGTTATGAAGGGGGTTGTGTTTCGGTGTTAATAACCTTAATAAAGTTTAAGGGTTTAAATACTCTCTCTGGCTTCCTTGTCAATCTGTCTCAGCTGCGCTTGAACATAATAGGAAATTTCAAAGGTTTAAATAACCTGCTTGATTCTACTGACGCAGTTCCAGCACTTGAAAATAAAATATTGTCATTTATTAACATAATAGAGAGATTTCCGTTGATTGTGGTGAAGACTAATTTCCAAACTTCAAACTTCATATTTGAGCGCGTCTCTGGAACCTTGCCATCAAACAACAATGCGTCAAGTTCAAAACAGAAAATTATACATTATTTATCCTACTTTTAAGTCATGTATTTGTACCTCACCTTTCTCCTACCCCTCAGCCGTGTGGATTACATTTGGGATGTGATATTAATGCAAGTAGATGACGATAATTCCTAAGTCCAATATCCACTTTCCAATATACTTGGCAACCTGTCACTGTTACAGCGTTCTGAGTTGAGGCATTGTACAGAGTTAAGTCGCTTATTAGAAACCATTGGCAAACCATCACAGCTGCAAAGGTGTAGTAAATCATATAGCCATGAGTTTATGTATTGATTGGGATTCGTTGTGGTTATACCCTGGTTGCATTTAGTATATCTTTGTTTTAGTCTTTAGGGAAACACTCTTCTTAGCTGAGTTTGTCTATTTCAGGCAGAGAGCTATTTGACGTTTATGGCACTATACCATACATATTGCTGCCAAGATTCAACTAAAACAAAACAAAAGTGTGTTGGAAATACTCTGCCTATATTCATTTTTATTCTCAAGATCATATGACAAAATAACTTGTTGTTATGTCTGAACGAAAGTCCCTTCATCATTTCTGGGTATCTGTTATTGTGCACATTAGAATAGTGTAGGCCTATATTTCTGATGGTTTCATTTAAACATCACCAGTAATCTCCATAGGAACACTATCTCTTGAATGTTTCTAAAGCCGTAGGATGTTGGAAATTTTTTTACATTTCTTAGAACACATTCTCTTGCATCAGTCTTGTAGATGGCTTTAAGTGAATGTGCACCTTATTCCTCCCACGTGTATGAAGACTTCTTTATTTTCTATCTTACCATCACCCTATTCCCCGTGTCTTCCTTACTTTTAAAAAGCATAAAGAATAGATCCTATTATTTCTAATAAGAAAATAAGGGAGAATACGAAGGATAAGGGATTTTTTTAAAATAATAATAATCATATCCCTCTTGATCTTTTCTCCTTTCCTTCCCTTTGGGGAAATTTAAAAATAATAATAATAAAATAAATATATGTAAAAGTAATGGATTTTAAAATGGTTATAGTTGTATAAATTATTACTTTATCTTGTAACTTTTAAATTTATTCTTTGGGAAATAAACATATAGATGTTATAGATATATTTTATTTATTTATTTACTTTCTTTTAAGTAAAAATTAATAGTAATTTATTATCGAGAAGCAATAATAAATTAGTTAGAATAGGAATTTAATGATTATTAAGTAGATTTTAATATATATACTTTGATTTGTTTCCATTTTCATATACTTTTTCCATATATTGGGAATTAGTGAGTTTAAATAAATGTTTATATCATTTAGTAAAAGTGGTAATCAACAATTAAAGGAAGATTCAATTAGATAATAGTATTTTGTTCTTTGGTGTAAAATACAACATTTAGGTATCATTATTATAAATGGCGAGAAAATGTTTGTGTAGAGGATACGTTAAATTGCAAGTAAAATGTGTAACAACCATATAGTATCGTAGTAGATAGAATGTTGGCTTATGGTTGAAGTAGCATATGAAAAGATATGGAATCTTAATGAATAGCAATGAGTCTATTTTTATTAATGTTAATGGAAAGTTAATCGGTTGAAGTTGATGTCCTTTTAAGAGTTGTGTTCCTTGTAACCTTTATAGTTGAATGGTAAATCAAAATAGTTGACATTATAGATTAGTGTGCGTTATTGTAAGTTATTAATTAGTCATTCCTTTACATGATTACTTGGTTCAGAGGTGTTTTTACTCCATTAGTTTCGTGTCAGAGTTATGAATGATTGTTGATGGATCCTTTTGATGTGTATTCGTTTTGAGTTTACATTGATTTGACAAGTCTTTACTCCTTGAAATTTGGGTTGGAAAATTCTATATGTTGAAGATTTATGTCAAAACCTTATTGCTTCATTTTACCCTAGTTTGTAGGTTCTTGGTCCATCTTGTTCTTGGACTTCCAGAGGCTTGAGATTATTGCCATTTGATGTTCTCTCTTTATGTGCCCTTGATGTGACAAGTGTTTTGATATCACGATTTTAAAAAAAGGTTGTACATGAATTATTGAGACTTTGATTATGTGTTTATAGCGAGATGGTTAATGCCTCGCATGATTTGGTCTTGAGATTATTTGTTTTATCCGTTACGGTACAACCCTTGCCTAGTTTGGTTTATGTTAGGGGTCTTAGGGAGAGTGGCTCTTCGTGGGCGCCGGCACCTCGGAATGAGGAAGGGCTCAGGATAACCCATGAAAGAGTAAGTAAACAAGTGATAACCTAAACAATAGAATTTAGGGGGATGGGTAGTAAAACACACAAGATAATTAAAATTGGATTCCTCGTCTATGCATTAGGGCTACCATAGACTAGTGATAGACTGAGAAGGTCGTGGTCGGCAAAGTTGTAGTCTCGTCTTGATGAGAGATTATCGGCTCCGCATTAGCTACCCTATGGTGTCGGCGCCTCAGTTTGGAGGAAGGGCCAGGAGATCCATAGATGGGTGTCGGCGCCTCAGTTGGAGGAAGGGCCAGGAGAATCCCGTGAGGGCTATGCGATGACACTCTCCACTAGACACCCTTGTTCTTGTTTCTTGTCGGCTCTGGATATTGTAATATTTATGTTGTTTCAGATTCTTGTGAAAATGATTTATTAATGTTCTTTGGTGGCTTGCTTAATTGTTATTGCTTGGGTTAAATGTGATGAGTTTCATAGCTTAATTTGATTTTATTGACTCATGAATGTTGTTGATTATGTCATTGTAACCCTTGTTTTATGATACCTTTGTATGACGTTGAGTCTTGTGGTTCCCTGTTGGATGTTCTTGGTTGAGGTCTCTTCTTGTCAGCTCCTTAGCACGGGGGGTGGGTCTTCGAACCCACGTGGTCGGGTGGAACGTGCTAAGCACCCCATTAGGTCCCCAGTCAAGGATCGAGAGGTGCAGATTGGTGCTGTTGCGGCAACTCCAGAGTTGTACCATTCTATTATGTCATGTGGTTCCTGCCCATATTGGGAAACATGTTTGTATCATTGTAAGACTTGAACAGTGTAAAGTAATGAAAATGATGTGATGTAATATTTTATCATCGGTAACTTTCTGTGGATATGGATCCATATCAGATGTTATTCAAGTGTTGTATTTATTTAAGTGAATGGTTCTTATTGATGGTTTTATATGTATGCTTTTTCATGGATTAGATTTGGCTTTCATTCTTTATCATTGATGTATGGCATTAAGTTTCGTAATGTATCCTCGTGTACCCCAAGGGACGTAAATGATATTGGGGTTTTTTTAAAATGAATTTTCATGTCATAACTTTTGTGCATCTCATGCATGTTAGTTTACTTTAAAAAAAATGTGTGGTATTTGTTGCTTTAGTTGTCCTTTGGGGTTTGCACGACGGGGCGTTACACATGTAAAGGGGAAAAATGTTAGGGGGTTAGTGAATAGGGGTTTTCCCTGGTCAAACCACACTTTAGTAATTAAACCCAATAGAAATGAATGACATGGAAAGGAAATGATAAAGGAATAACATGAAAATATTGCAAACTTACCACATCCTTGAATATGCAAATCTGAACTGATGCCAATGGTTTCCCGAAAGTGCTTGAAAGTGCTTGAGTGCTTGGAGATTGAATGCTTGAATGAGAATGTGTTTGGATGTGTTAGGAGAGATGTAAAATGAGGTTAAAATCAAATATTTATACAAGTCTTGTGTCTTACTATCTGTTCATACCTCATGATAGGCTGACATGAAGTGAATTTGAGTAAAATCCCATTTTTATTTTTATTTTTAATTTAGGGCCAAGGGGGGAATTATTCGCCACCCTTGGTGAGTGAGTCCCACTTGGGGCCCATAGCCATGCGTCAGGAAAAATGTCATGTTTAATGTTGTTTGTTGGGATAGGACCCAAAAATACACTTAATATAAGCATACGAGGGCATAAAGAGAAAATAAAGCATAAGAAAGGTGTAAATAGTAAAAATATGCTTGGAAAAGTGTCAAATATTGTTACAAGACTTTTCAACACTTTAAAATATGACTTGTTGATGTATAAAAAGGTGGTTTTTAGGTGAATTGCATTAAATAGAGTCTAGCAGAATGTAGAAATGTCTTACAACACTTCACAACACCTTCAGAAGATGACGTTCTTTAATTTTTAGCACCAAAATAAGCATGTTCAAGCCAATATACATCATAAAATCAAAGCAACATAGCTACAATACTATGAAACAAGGACTAAAAGACTATGAAAATGGGAAGGGTCCATTTTTTTATGGTACATTTAGCCCCCACTTTAGTGAGAGAAACTTTCTTTCCCATGCTAAAGTAGCCATGAACATTGAGAAGAGGGTTCAAATGCACTTACATTAGCAAGATGGAATACAAAAAACAAGAAGGATGATCAAGCCCCCAAGATGAATATCCCATGACAAATTGAACATAAGGACAAAGGAAAACACAAGTGTTGAAATGAATTTGAGTGGAGCTTCGATCATCAATCCAACTACTTGTGAAAAGAGATCTAGGATGGTTGTTTGAAAAAGAGAAAATGTGTACTCAATCTAGGGCCATAGAACTAGTTTTCCATGGGATGAGAAAGCCCAAAAATTAAGATACATATGCTAGTTGGTATGCACTCACAAACAAACACAAAAGTGGCTATGGATAAAATGCATGCCACTAGTTGGGCTTCCAGCTCAACCATGCTAAATCTATACCCATTTGATAACTTTAACAAGGTACCACAAAGCCAAAGAAAATGAAAATGTTGGTTTAAGTTTCAAAACTAGGATGGCACCACAAGAATGCAAGTTGTGTTATGCAAGTTGGCCAAAAAAATAAGACAACTCCATAGGCATGCAAGTTGTGTTATGCAAGGTGGTTAAATGAGAATGTTATGTGTAAAATTGTTGTGTAATAAGTTCAAAGGAGTCTTGTTCAATTTATGCAAGGTTAGTCACTTAGGGAACAATGTGTCTAATGTCTCCAAAAGAAGACCAATCAAACAATAGTATATTCGAAACTTAAGGGATGTAGTTCATCACATCAAACCACCAAGAGGAATGCAATATGCTAAGATATATCACTCTGATGAAGGACATCACACTCAATGTCATCCACAAAGTGACAAATGCATCATGTAAATGACAATGCTTCACTAAGAATGCAAATGAAATAATGGTAATGTATGCACCCCACTTTAAAGGAATTTCTACACATCATTTTGTGAGAAATTACTTGAAAGTAGAGAAGAAAGGAAAAGAAAGAAAGAAAAACAAGACACTAGAGCCAACTCAGAAAGCTCTATGCCAAGTAATATGTTTTTAAGTTATGTTGCATCATGTCAAGGAGAAAGGAAAAGTAAAGAAAGAAGGGAGTTGCCCCTCATAAAATAAAACGAACCAAACACATAAGGGATCTATGGATTTGGGGTCAGTATGTTAGTTGCTGCAATGTATGTTTATGAAAGAGCTCAAAATTGGCATCATTCCCAAAAGCACATAGAATTGGAAGAATGATAGAAAAAGAAAAAGAAAAACAAAGTTCATTTTGAGTCAACATGGAATAGACATTGCAGTCTCAACTCTTTGCATCGTCTCCAAAAGGAAAACACAAGAAAAAAAGAGAAAAGTGAAAAAGCTTTGGGGTGAACATGAAGGAGACATTTCAGTCTCAATGTCTTGCATCATCCCCAAAAAGAAAAACATAAGAAAAGACAAAGGAAAAGAAAGGAGGTCTTTGGGTCAACATGGAAGGGACAAAAGGTATTTCAATTCTTTGCATCACCCCCAAAGGAAAACACAAAACAAAAGTGAAAAAGACAAGGACCATTTGGGTCAACATGGAAGAGACTTAGGGCATCTCTACGCTTTGCATCATCCCCAAAGGAAAATACAAAACAAAACTAAAAAAGAAAAGGACCATTTGGGTCAACATGGAAGAGATTTAGGGAATCTCTACGCTTTGTGTCATCCCCAAAGGAAAACACAAACCAAAAAAGAAAAAGAAAATCATGAAAAATAGAAGAATAGAGATACACATAGAAGAAGTGTGCAAGGAGAAGGAAACATCAAACACATGATATAGGGGAATACAATACAAACATGAAAGGAAAATGAAAAAGAAGAATTTTTTTTAGGAAAATGCAATTCATCCATCAAGTCATTCACCTCCCAATCATGTTCAATAGAATGCGAAGATGATTGACTATCCAAAGGAGGAATCACAAGTGTTGAACCAGGGGTTGTACTAGGTTCTTCACTTAGTGGATAATATTTATCGTTTAAGCTCATTGTAGATGAAAATAAAGAGTTTAATTCATTGCTTATTGTTTCATCTATGTTAGCAATCACCACATCTCCATCATCATCATCAAGATTAATAATGACATGAGGACAAAGGGTGATTTCCAAGGATGGATGTATCAAAAGTGTTGGTTGTTGAATATGTTTGTCTTGGTTTGATGGTGGCATAGGACTATCATGTGGTTGCTCAGGAAAAGGAAAATGATCATCGATTACTTTTTTCAAGGGTATAGGTTTATTTTATTTATTGTCTATGAGGTAAGATTGACGAGCAAGGAGACGATGACGATGTCTTCATTCCCTAGCACCACAGTTGCATTTAATTTAGTTTTGAAATTATTGAGGTGTAAGAGTAGATTGAGGTAGTATAGGTTTGTCTACTTCTGAAAGGGGAAGAGTAGGAGAGACCAAAGAGGAAGGATCAATAACTTTCTCTTTCACTTTATACACTTTTTTGATATGAGCGAGTGAGGCAGGAGTTATTTCTTGGTCTCTTGGTCATTTGGATGCTGGTTGAGAAGATTTTTTAGAGTGTGTGATGTTTTTTTCAATATCAAATTCAGGTGTAATCATGGTTTCATCGAGGATAGGAGGAGTGGAGGTGGATGAAGATGTGTTATGAAGAGATGTAAAATGAGGTTAAAATCACATATTTATACAAGTCTCGTGCCTTACTATCTATCCATTCCTCATCACAGGCCGACATGAAGTGAATTTGAGTAAAATCCTAAAAGAAATTTTGAAAAAAATTGACTTTAGGGCCAAGGGGGACTCATTCGCCACCCTTGGCGAATGAGTCCCACCTAGGACCCACAACCAAGTGTGAGGAAAAATGTCATGTTTAATGTTGTTTGTCGGGATAGGACCCCAAAAATACACTTAATATAAGCATATGAGGGCATAAAGAGATAAAATAAAGCAGGAGAAAGCTATAAATGGTGAAAATATGCCTAGGAAAGCGTGAAATCTTGCTACAAGACTTTACAACACTTTAAAATAAGACTTGTTGATGTATAAAAAGGTGGTTTTTAGGTGAATTGCATTAAATATAGTCTAGAAGAATGTAGAAATGTCTTACAACACTTCACAACACCTTCAGAAGATGTAATTATTTAAGTTTTAGCACCAAAATAAGCATGTTCAAGCCAAGATACATCATAAAATCAAAGCAACATAGCTCCAACACTATGATACAAGGCCTAAAAGACTATGAAAATGGGAAGGTTCCATTTTTCAATGGTACAAAATGAATTCAAGAGTATATTTATCAAATTTTTATTGCAGCATTAAAGATCCAATTGTCATTCCAAATTATTCTTGAATCATGCATGTTTTTGGAGCTATCATTGTGATGTAGGTTTCATGATCAAATCAAGAATTCAAAGCACTTTTTCAAGCAAGATTCAAAGTTCAAAATCCGCATCCATTGAAGCCATTTCATGAAAGTTGCACACTTTCATTCAAGGCTTATCCAAGGGTTTGTTAAGTGGTAACATATACTGTTTCATTCTTCATTCCCTCTTTCATGCTTTTATTCATTTCAAGGTTTGAATAGCAAAATGGGGTTTGATCAAGTCAAACCCCCATTCATTAAAAAAAAGCATTTTTTTTTGTTTTATGTTATGTTTGTAGATCTAGGTGGAAGAAAGCTTGAAGATCTCTTGATGATCAAATTTGAAGAAGTGAAAAAGTTACAAAAGTAGTTATAAAGTTGTCATCTTAGAGAAACTCGTCTATATATGTTATTTTTGACATTCTGACACTACCACATGGACAAATTAAAATTTTGAGATCTACATCAGATGCTCCTAAAAGTTGCAAAAAAATTGTGACAGTGGATCCATTTTCCCTTGGGTGAATGAGTCCCATTCAACCTTTGAAAACTCACTTTTGGTGATTGGTAAACACAGTTTTGGCCTTCTTAAATCTACAACTTAATTTTTGGCTCCACTTATTTTGAGTTTAATCTTCCTATTTTATGTTTAATTTTGCATAATTGGGTTTATTTTCTATTTTTAATCTTTCTCCCAAAAGTGCCTAGTGAACCTGACCCCTATCCTTCAATCATAAGGAAATCTACTGATTCACACTTTGAGTTGACTCACCTAAAGGCTGTAAAAATTCTTTGTATGGATCTCATTTCCTAGTGAAATAGTAAAGGATAGTTCCCCTAAGTGGTTCATAAATCCATTTTGATAAACCACCTATTTTCCATTATTTCATAGTGTAAGGAAGCTAAGGCAATGAAACAACTTCCTACACTAATTTTTAGAGGAGAATAATGCAATTTTTTTTAAAAGCACAAAGTTGTGTCACACTTTCAGCGAACTTATCAGCACAACTGAATTTAAGTATTTCTAATTAAAAATCAATTTTGGTCAAACATATGATCTAGCAAGATTCATTCTAGCTAAGTTAGATACTTCCACAAATTTTTGAACTAAAATTGTTGGCTAAAAATATCTGGAGCACCACTTTGAGTCCAATTTACCAATAAAATAAAATTATTTGAAAAATTTGAAGTTTCAATAACTCTTACTAATGTAAGTAACATTTTTTTTAAAATATTAAAATACCCCTTTTTAGATTCATAAGTGCAGTTTTCAATAATATATTTATTTGAATAGTCTAATTATTATTTATTATTTATTTTTTTATTTTTACTAAAAGTAGTTATCATTACAAAATATTAGGTTCATTACCATTCCAAGGAAAAATATTTAAACTTATTAAAAAAAATGAAAAAACTATGACGCACTAGTTTTCCATTTTACATAAATATTTAATATGAAAGTTGACATCCGATGGAAGCAACTATTTTTTGATTCACACAAATTTTAATATTTATTTAAAAATATATATTTATCAAAATTGGAAAAAAATATATCCATGCACTAAAGTTTCAAGTTAGAAATACACACAAAAAATTTGAAAGAAAAAAAAAATACTATTAAAAGTTTGACGTCTCATGCAACTTCATTTTTTTCGCATTTTATCTATAATTAAATTATAGTTTTGATTTATTAAAAACTAATTTAAAATAATTTTTTAATTTAAAAAAAAATTACAAACATAAAATATACTAAAAATACATATTTATTAGTTTACATCATTTCAAAATTCAAAACATATATGCCACTTTTTAGTGATTCAAGTTTAAAAGTTGGATCAGTGTTGGCCATTTCCTTTAAAAAGTGTGACACAACTTTGTGCTTTTACCAATAGATCTTTAATAGTTACAAAAAATTAAACAAAAATAACCATAAATATCATGCATACCACAACACAGTGATTGACATGGGGAAAACCTTTTCGAGAGAAAAAATCCACATTCCAAAACCCACCAAATATATTATTTAGAAATCATGAAGATTACAATATACTTGTAGAGCAAGATTCTCATAGGATTATCACCAACCGGAGATCTAGAGGCAGCATGACTACTACCAAACTCTCAAAATACATTAAAATACACACCCATAATACAATGACCTCGTAAAATAGGGTTTCCTTCTAAGGAAATTCAAGCTAAGAAAATATCAGTCATCATATCTAAGACCTAATGATGAGTGGTATAGATTTACAATAATAAAATATAAATAAAAATTTCCTTTTGGGGGTGCTACCCTACATCCTCGACACCCCCCATCGTCGATGTATCAATAGCACCTTATGTATCTACAGTAGTTTACGTAATAGAAAGGTTGAGACACATTATCCCAAAAAAATCTCCTACTTGTCAAACACCTTGCAAAAGCAACGAGAGGGAGTATAAACACCATCTTTTAATTTCTAGGGGTTGAAAGCTCCATAATGTCTGAACACCATCTAGACTTCTCTATGTTGATAGGCTTAGTTAAAGAATCAACAATAATCATTGAAGTCTCTACCTTAACCAGCTTCCCCCTGCCATCTTCGACCATATCTCTAATAAAATGATACTCTACATTAATGTGCTTGGTCTTGGCATGAAATATTAGGTCCTTAGCTAGAAATATCACACTTTGAATGTCACAATAAATTATCACTACACCTTATTTTATTCCAATATATTAACATAGTCTGATGGAGCCCTTAAATATTTAGCCGATAGGCTATTTGTTTGAAGTGTTCACTAGGATTTTTGCCAGCCTAGACATGAATTGAATTTTCTGGTTCCAGACATGTGTCTTTCACTAGGGAATTGAGCAAGGTTTTTTATGAGGACGTGGATCTTGCTAATTACATGGGTTGGTGGTGGTGGAGTGATTCACCTCGATATGCGGAAGCATAATGCTAAGTGGGTGATCCCACGAAGTTGGTTTACAATTTATTGGAGATTCTAATTTTTGCTAAAATCACATATTTTTAGAAAATATAATGAGTTAAGCTTTAAAAATTTCCATTTAAATCATCCCAATTGAAGAGGGTTTGATCAAACTACATTAGATAAAACTGCTTTGGCTATAACCCCGCTAGTTTTAAACCATACTTATAACAAAGTCTCCTTTACACTTATCAAAATGTTGATAAAAATCTAGTTTTGATTTACTTTTTGGGGTATCAAATGAATTCATTTAAAATTTATTTTTTGTAAGTAGATATTCTTTATTATAAGCTTCCCAAAAAGTGTAATTTTAAATAAATTTAATTTAATTATTATATTTTCTTTTTTTCTTGTGAATGTAGGTTTTTATCGAAAATCAAGCTCTTTGTTTTGCACATGTGGAAAAATAGAATATTATCATTTATATATATATATATATATGAGTGCACCAAATATTGAAGTCCTTGATCCAACAAAAATAAAATAAAATTGATACATACAAAAAAAGTTGTGTTATACAGTTTGCCTATTTCTGAATTGTAATTGGTTTGACTTCAAAACTTGATTAAGAAAAAAATATTCAATAAGACATTATGAAACCAATTGGAAGCACTAAATATAATAATTACAAATCTAAATTCAAAAAAAAAAGAAAAAATTATCCTTCATGGAAGAAAATTTATGTGTTATATGGTAAGCATCAGTCCTTAAAAATGGTGTTTATTGAAAAAAACTAGTTTTTGAAGGTGATCCCACAATAGTGGTTTACAATTTTTGGCCAAACTGGACACTAAAATAATTTTTTTTTAACTAAATCTTCACTTTAGGGCACCTACTAGCAGCTCATGAGGAATTTAAAGATGATGCAAACTAGAGTTTCGTGAAATTTTTCTATAGATTCTAAATATATTTTTCAAAATTTTGGAATCACATTGCACTTCTTTTTCCATCTCCCTTGAAAATTAGTTTTTCAAACAACATTTTAAAAAGTGACGCCAAGTATAATGCATAACTTTTTTTCCATGAACGATAAAATTCTAATTCTTTCAAATTTAGATTAAACTCGATATCTAGTGCTTCCACTTGGTTAGATAGTTTTTATTGAATATTTTTTCTTTAATCAAGTTTGTCAAACCAATTATAATTCAAAGAGCGCGATCGTATAACATGTAACCTTTTTGTATGTATCGAATTCAATTTTTTTCTTTGTTGGATCAAAAGAATTCAATATCCAGTTCACTAATTTTTATTTTTTATTTTTAATAATCTATTTTTCACATGTCTTGAAACAAGCTTGATTTTGATGAAAAACCTACATTCAGAAATAAAAAATAAATATAATAATAATTTTTTTTTTTAAATTATACTTTTTGGGAAGCTTATAATAAGGACTACATACTTACAAAAAATAAAATTAAATGAATTCATTTGATCCCCCAAAAGGTAAATCAAAACTGGTTTTTTATCAACATTTTGATAGGTGTAAAGGAGACTTTGTTATAGGTATGGTTTAAAACTAGTGGGGTTCTATCTAAGGGGGTTTGATTTAAGGTAGTCTAATCAAACCCTCTTGAATTGGAATTCTTTAAATGGAACCTTTTAAGGATTAAATCATTATATTTTCTAAAATTATGTGATTTCAGCAAAAATCAGTTCCTCCCAGAAATTGTAAACCAAATTTGTGGGATCACCTTTGAAGGAGATGGAAAAAGAAGTGCAATATGATTCCAAAAATTTTGAAAAAAATATATTTAGAATATACAAAAAAAATTTTCACAAATCACTAGTTTGCATCATCTTCAAATTCCTCAAAATTTAGCCGCTATAGGTGCCCAAAAGTGAATATTTAGTTAGAAAAAATTAGTTCAGTGTCCAATTTGGCCAAAAATTGTAAACCAATATTGTGGGATCACCCAAGTGTTTGCTTGCACGAGGGTTAATGCATCCTGCTATTCTTGTACGCTGGCACGGGACAAAGCAAATGAAATATTCAATGTTACAGTGTGGGAAAGTATACTCTGAAATGTGCTAGAAAATATATTGATTAAGTTGCATTGTCAAAAGAGTCAATATGGTGCTGGTTTGATAGTAGACTATTCTAAAAATCATCACCTTCAGCTCGATGGTAGGATTGATAACAAACTATTGTAAAAATCATTGTCTTGGGCTTTTTTTTATAGCAGATTGGGGGGTTTTAAAACTATTGTTCTCCAGAATCTGTAAGTTGTTTTACATGGATGTTTTGCATAAATGATTAATTTATTGTTTATCTTAAAACTGTTGTTCTCCGCAATCTGTAAGTCATTTTACATGGCTATTTGGTGTTATGGTTTTGTATGGATGGAGAAATTGCAATTAAATCTTCTTTCTTTTGTCAAAAAATATGGCTAGGGTTAGTAATTTTTTTGTCCCTCATTTATTGTTTGTAGTTATCTCTGTGCATCTTTGGTGTTATACACGTTACCATAGGAGCAATTTTAGTTAAATCTTATTTCTTTCGTGGAAAAATATGGTTATGGTTAGTAATTTGATCACCCTCTGTTTGTTGTTTTAGTTATCTTTGTGCATCTTTGTTGTTACACCCATTAACATAGGAATGATTGCACACACACACACATATATATATATGTAGGGGGATAGTATGAAAGAATAAACATATAGGAGATAGAATTAGTTTGGTGGTTGTCCAATGTTATCATTTCTAATATCTCTTTTATCTGTTCAATTTATTTGTTTGAAGTTTTCACCAGAATTTTTTTCAGCTCAACCATGAATAGGATTTATCATGCAATAGCTCTTTTACAATATCTCTATTTGTCTATAATATTTAGTGCAAGGAAATGTAGCTCAAATTTTCAATTAAGTTTAGGATGTTAGAGGAATTTTGTATAGATTATTGATACTCGTTTCCTTTATGAGTTATATTTAATGTGGGTTTGGTGCCAAAGAATGTAGCTCAAATTTTGAATTAACAACCCAACTCTTACATATATTTCTTGTCTCGTATCAATATGTTTAGTGTGGGTTTTTGATGATTTGTGATTTACCTGTGATTCTTAAGTGTTTTTCTAATAGTTGTTTTACAATTTCCATGTTTTGTATTTAATATTTAGTGGCAAATAATGTAGCTTGAATTTTGAATTGACAAGCCAACTGTTACATAGAATTTGTTGTTACACTTTGTCTAGATAGTGATATAATTTTAGGTAAGTAGGAATATGTTGCAAAATCAAATCTACACCAACATTTCACTAACCTATTAGAAAAACAGTTAAAATAATAGGAAAATGATAGATGTTTGAATACCCACATTAAATAGAACTTTAAAATATGGAGAATATAATAGGAAAACTACTATAATGAATAGTTTGGTATGGGGAATTATCAAAAACAATATCATGAAGAACAGTTAGTTATGGGGAAGTTCAAGTAGTTGAGGAAAAAAGAATATCATGAAACATATTGATAGAACACAAAAAGCGAAATTGGAAAAGAGCTATTAGGAAAACACTTAATAATCACAAGAAAATGAAAAATGTTTTAATACCCACATTAAATAGAACTTTAAGAGATGGAGAATAGGAGAGGAAAACCATGATAATGAATAGTTTATTACGGGGAACTTAAAACAAGAATATCATGAAGAATAGTTTGTTGTGGGGAACTTGAAATAGATGAGGGAAAAAGAATATAATGAAACATATTGATATAAGACACTGCCATCCCATGTAATTAGCAAGCTCCACCGCTTACATAAATAGACCTAGGTAGTTTGTTCTAGGGAGCTAAATAAACATATCAAGAAAAAAAAATATCATGAAACATATTGATACAAGATTCAAGATATGTTCTTTCTTAATAAATATTGAAGACAAGTAGAGAAATTGTATAAGAGGTGTTAGAATAAAAATTATTTACTACAAGTCATTTTACATGGGTATTTTGTATAAATGATTTATCTATAATATTTAATGCCAAGCAATGTAGCTCAAATTTACAATTAAGTCTGTGGTGTTCTACACATTTTGAATATGTTATTGCATCATATAATTGTTGTCATAACCTAAAGAAAATAGGTATCGTCATAAGGAAGTAGGTTTAAATAATTGATTTGGCAAGTTGAAAAGATAGTTGTATAAGTGTGGAGAAAAAAATAGTTTCGTGGCTTTTAAGTGTTATTCTAATAGCTTTTTTATTTGTTCAACTTTATATTTTTAGCCGATAGGCTATTTGTTTGAAGTTTCCACCAGGATTTTCATTAGCCTAGTGGTGAATAAGATTTGTTGTATGATATGTTTTTTACAATTTATCTATTTGTCTATAATATTTAGTGCCAAACAATGTAGCTTGAGGGTATGTGTAGGATCATCATGGAAAAAATAGGCCCCTAAGTGGCAAAAAAACATAAAAATCAGAGTTAGGCAACTTGTAAAAATTTGAATAATTTATCTATATTATTTCAAAAATATGTAAGAATAAAATCTATAGAAAATTGAATGTAGTTTGTAAACTACTAGTTTTTTTTTTTTTTTTCAATCTATTTGGTAAAAATTTGAAATTTCAATGTAGTAGTACTTAAATTTTAGGGAAAAAAAAGGAAGTAGGTGTCTTTCTGACCATCCTAACCACAAGAAAATGATAATATTTTTTTATAAGATTTTATATATAAGTAGAGGACTCATTTCTAGATGTGATGCATATTTTTTTGTAATTTTTTTCCAAGTAAATAATTAATTATGAATTTTTTATTACAACTTTTTAAAAATATAAAAACTCGTATGTTTGACCACCTTAACTTGGTAAAAAATTTATGATATTCATTTTTTTTTCTTAATCCTATAGCATGAGAAGCATAGAATGTGACACATGTTTTGGATTCAAAAAATGTGATACCGTTTGAAAGCTATGGATGTTTTTTAATTAGCCTATCAATCAGGAAATTATTTGTAATTCAAATAGAAAATGAATAATAATTATTACTTAAATTCAAAGTAAAACATAATTTATATTGGTGGAAAGCTGAGAATCTCCTTTAAAAACCCTTTTTGTTTCATCAATTTTGGGTTAAAAAAATTCATCAACCACATACCCATGATATCGCCACTTTTTGGCCCATCATGATCCTACACATACCCTTGAATTTAAGCATATATATATGTATTGAATTTCCCATTTCATATTTAAAAATATACATATAGGAAGAAATATATATCCATATATACAGACCAAGACCATTGTGGCTCATTTGAGAATGCAACAACAATTTATATATATGCACATGTATATCTAAACAACTCTGTATGCTATCTTTATTTTTATTTAGGTATGTCCTTTGATTTAAAAAAATTTAAAATTAGTATATGTAAGTATTATTTAGCTTCTAAGAAAATTTCTACAATATAGCCACAACATTAAATGATATAGCATTGAGATGTTAATAATATAGCATTGAATGGTGCAGTATGTGTAACATTTAGAAAAAATAGAGTTAGGAAACTTGACATAAAAATTTGAATAAATTATCTATATTATTTCAAAAATATGTAAGAATAGAATATATAGAAAATTGAATATAGTTTCTAAACTACTAGGTTTATTTAAAAAAAAAAATCTATCTGGTGAAAATTTGAAATTTCAATGTAGTAGTACTAAAATTTTAGGGAAGAAATAAGTAGGTGTATGTCTGACCACCCTAACCACATTAAAATGATAAAAAAATTAATAATATTTTAGATATAAGTAAAGGATTCATGTTTCAATTTGATGCATTTTTTTTGTAATTTTTATCCAAGTAAATAATTAATTATGAATTTTTTATTACAACTTTTAAAAAATATAAAAAATTGTATGTCTGACCACCTTGGTAAAAAGTTCATGAAATTCATTTTTTCTTTTATTAATCCTATAGTATGTGAACCATAAAATGTGACACATGTTTTGAATTTAAAAAATGTGATACTATTTGGAAGCTATAGATGTTTTTCAATCATCATATCAATCAAGACTTTAGTCATAATTCAAATAGAAAATGACTAATAATTGTTTACTAAATTCAAAGTAAAGCATAATTTATATTGGTGGAAGTTTGAGAATCTCCTTTAAAAACCCTTTTTGTTTCATCAATTTTGGGTAAAAAAAAAAAGTCATCAACCACATACCCTATAGATACCCATCATATTGCCACTTTTTGGCCCATCATGATCCTACACATACCCACATTGGAAAACACAGAAAAAAGTGTATATTGCACTTGGTTGGTTCTGCCATCTTGATTTCCATTGTCTAGCACCATAAGCAACCATTTACCATTTTTCTTTTGTGTTCGAAGGTGGCTAGGAGTCCCCATGTAGCATATATATTTTAATGAGTTGCGAAGTTAAAAACATGTTACTAGCTTGCACACATTTTTCCCTTTGCTTATTGTTCCTTCTTCTCACTATGCAACTTTGACATAATGCACATTTACATGGAGCCCCTTAATTGGCATGTTAATGAGTACATAGTGAGGAAAAACTATGGTATACAAATCTATTTAGATATAATAGTGTATATATGAATAGCTATATACATGTGTACATATGCATATATATATATATATGGTTATATGTGGGTCTTTAAATGTGTATACAAAGGGAAAACTCAATGCATATATGTACTTAATCATTTCTATTCGTATTGTTGTATAGCCTATTGTTTGGATAGGAAAGGATGAAGGGACCAACTAGCAACATATACAAATATTTGCATATAGCTATATGTAGAAATATAGTGAAAACTACATCCATGCATATATAAGTTGTTAGCTCTCAAAAGTGCAGGTAAAATGCCTCAAGACGTTGCCAATCTCTTGATATGTTTCAGGGTAATAGATAAAGCAAAATGTTTTAAGCTTTCTACTCTTTAGGTGCTGCTAGACCTAGGCAGGTGTACCTACATGAATTGGGAAGACTTGGCTTATGATCTTCTCGCTTGCAGTGATTTTTCCACGATGGCAGATGGAAGTTGAAAAATTAAATTTGGTATAAATTGTATAACAATACTTAAAAAAAAACTAAATCCTAATATGTTTAGTTAACAGATGTAAAAAGGATTGAATAAAACTGAATGATGAAAATGTGGAGACTAGTGCCTTATAGGGTATGCGGAGTCAAGAGAAATCTAAAATAGATACTTCTTTCAAGAAAATATTCAAGTTGTTCAACATATAATTTAGTTTATAACTTGTATAAACATGTGAGGTTATGATTACCGAGTTATCCTTAATGATCCAACTGACATTCTCTAATTACTATGATCAACTTAAAAGATTTAATCTTTACTTGAAAGAACCAATCAATTGATCATACAGATACAACAAATGTGCACTGATAAACTAGATATAAACTTGTTACACCAATTTAAACAACCAGAAAATACCAACTTTGGAGACAACTTCAATAATGCTTTAAATGAACACAATAAACAACTAATTCCAGAAATGATTGTACCATATTAAAATATTTTCATTGATATCTCAATTTCAAACATGCATCATAGTCTCATAATTGCGAAACATTATATTCTTCTGTATATTTTCTATCCTACTTTCTATCCTATAGCTTATGTCTCTATTTCATTTCCGAAATGGATATTTATACATCAAAAACATGAAAGGATGCATCCTTTCAGAAATGTCATATGTTTACATAACAAATATATTAAAAGATGATTAAGCTATATTTAGCCACAAATGAGTCTTAGTTAGATGATCCAAATAACCCCGACGCTCATCAGTATCCACATCTCCAATTATGTTTTGGATAGAAATTACCATCCTTATCATTTTTTTTGTTCTGCTTGCTCACCTCATCCAATGTCATGCTTTCACCAGTAGCGACCTTCGAGATTTCATTCAGCATTGAATCACTCTCACTTTTCCATCTGGTAACTTCCTTTAGTTTTCTTTTATCATCAGAGAATGCGATTGATGTCTTATTAGTAGCATCTATCAATCCCTACGCATCCCCCTTATTTGAGTCCAAACATCTCTCACCAATTCAGGTAATTTGTCAATAAGGTACCGATTCAGTCTTCGTTTTGTGCCCTCATGTTCTGTCTCAGTTTTATGTTCTTCCCTTTTGGTTGACTGCTCTCACCAAGTTTTTTACTTTTTAATTTTCCTGACCTAGGGGACTCCATTCTTCAAAGATACATAAGTTAAAATATGATGAACGAAGGTGCAATCACTTATTGTATTTTTCTCGAACTTTTTAGACTAAAGGTTGCCCTAGTTCTCCCTTCACCTTGCTAACTCTTCTGCTCTCAATTCGAAACTGATGCATTGATTAAATTTTCCCTATTATATCCTATCATGCCATTACTGAAGCACGATTGAAAACTTATTTGAAACTGGCACTATCACATCAAATGTCTTGTCGGTGAGAAAATTTCAAATCTGGGGTTATAACCTTTTGCAACATTCATTAGACCCTTCACCGAAACATCCTGTGGTCTCCCCGAAACCTTCAAATCTCACCGATAGGTATCACTTTTAGTTTTATATGTCACTATGACAATTCTGAGTCGAGGAGATGTTATATAGACTATATCATGTCTTACCGATATGCACCCATGGTATTTTTCATATCACTGAGACATACCCACACTTTCACCGATGAAGCTATACTTCAGCCTAACCTTCACATTCTTCACCAATGAAATCAATCTTACTGATGAAATAAACTCTATTGGCAAGACTTTGAATCTCTAAAAGACTCATACCAATGCCAAATGTCTCACCAAACCCATTTCAACAAATCATTCTATTTGGTGAGACTCTCCTCAAATAATTTCATCAGTGTAACATTTTTATTTGATGGAACTCCTGTCAATGACATTTCTCTCACCGATGCACATCTTTATCAGTGCGACATTTGAGTTAGCAAAACTATGTGACTTCCTCCTGATAGTCTTCTAATGGAATCCCCTTACGCTCTTATCGACAAGATCTGATGCTTTCGGTAAGATATTACTCTGATGGTCTTTTAGCTTAGCTGAAACATCATTCCATGCGCTAGTTGGTGAGACATATGAGTTTTTTATGACTCATCCCAATAATAATTCTCTTTCCGATATGATTCTTTTGTCGTTGAGACAATAAGATGTATCCTACCAATAGGCTACAAAGACATACATTAGTAACAATGCCAAATGGATCGGGGTGACCCTCATTCTGTCTTGCCGATATGGGTAATATAATGAAATATCAAGGACTAGATGGATTCTAATGGATCATATGACAAAATATGAGCAAGATGCTATAAAGAAGGAATTTTATGCTTATGATGAGGACCTATTTTGGAAACTCATGAATGCAATTGACTTTAAAATATTCAAAATTTTACAGTTCTAATAGTGGCTCCATTTGGGGATGAATGATTGTAAGATCATTGCAAGGATCCAGATTTCTAGGTGAGCATACCAATCTAAATGTAAAGGATCATGTGAGCATGATGGAATGAATGGGAAATGAATGTAACCCTCTACTACTGTACATGGAAAGAATTTATTTTGAAAGAAGGAAAATCAGGATTGTCCATGTACTGGCAATTCCTGTTCCTTTTATTTCCTAGACTACTGTGCATGGAAGATAAAATTTTGAGAGGATTGTTAAGAGTTGTCTATGCACTGGAAATCCTTAATCCTCTGTATTGTTCGAGAGGAAAAATTCTTTAGAAATTTCCCATGTATAGGCGACTCCTGATCTTCACCAGCCATATTCTAAAGATAATATGAATCTTCACCTTTCTTTCCAACAACCAGAAAAGATCCCAGCCACAAAGCTTCAAACTTCCCATGCTTGCCTTTCTCCTGATACCTTGCATTCCACAACAACACCAACTCATTTTCTTCAAATTTACTATATTTTTCCTTTTTATCAAATAGATATTTAATCTGTGTCTATAACTTCATGTTTTGGCTTTGAGCTATTCCTCTAATTTCATCCAATTCAGCCAGCTGCTCCATTCTTTCCTCCATAGGCTTTGGAATATCCAAATATTCCTAATGGATGAACCTATAAATTCGCAACAAATTCTGCAAAGGTATCCTGACTTGTGTTCCATATACCAATTAAAATGGGGACTTTCCAATTTCCTTTTTAATAGTGATTTTGTCAGCCCAAACAAGCAATCTCAATTTTGAATCCCAAGCCTTTTTGTTCTGTCCCAACATCCTTCTTATAATCTTTAGGAGACTCTCATTACTAGACTTTGCTTGACCATTAGCTTGTGGATGATAAGGAGTTGCATAAGAAATGGTAATACCATACATGCTACAAAAATTTATGAATTCATCTGATCTGAAACACATCCCATTGTCAGTGATCAATCTTAATGGTGTACCAAATCTGGTAATGATGTCCATTAGAAAATTTGTCACAACTTTACTTGTAGCTTATTTAGTTGGGACTGCTTCTACCCACTTGGTAAAATAATCAGTGGCCATCAGTATCCACCTATGTCCACCACTTGATTTTTCTTGTATCTCTCCAATGAAATCAATTCACCATTGGTGAAAAGGGGCATCAGCCTACAAGGGTCATAGTGGAAAAGCTCCTTGATACTTCAATTTTCTAGAGAACTTCTGGCAGGCTTCACATTTTCTTACATACGAAAAAGAGTCATTAAAAACCTTTGGCTAGTAGTAACCTGCCTTGAGAATTTTATGAGTAGTTGTCTTTGTAGAGTAATGTCCTCCACAAACCCCTTCATGCACTTCACTTAAGACATGCCTAGCTTGAGACTCATCTAGACATAACAATAGTATACCATCCCTATTTTTCCAAAACAAATCTCCATCCATGAAAACATACTTAGATGCTTGTAACTTCAAATTTCTTTTCTAGCTGTCACTCAATCCCTCTGGACATTTCATGTATTTAAGGTAATGCATGATATCAACATACCAAGGAGTATGCTCAATGCTCACAATTGCAGTCTCTTCTTCTATATTGCAAATATGATTTGCTTCAATGTTCGCTTCTGCCATTAACTGTAGCCAAGATCTGACCTCTTACTAATTTAGCAATTTCTATCTCCACGCCACACTTTTGGATTTTGTTAATCCATCTGCATCTTTTTCCTATTACTTCAAATTGTGTCAAAATATCCTTGATAGCTGCATGAGGAACTTAAGCAATCACCTTTGCTCCAACAAGATATGGCCTGAAAGCTTTTGTAGCTTTTACTAATTTGAATGCTTGTTTCTCCATTATATCATACTTTAATTCTGACCCCTGTAATGACTTAATGAAGAAAGACATAGGCTATTCATGACCTTCCTCATTCTTCTGTAACATAACAGTAGCAATAGTGTGCATTGAAGCGAATGAAAATATTTGAAAAGGCTTTGCAAAATCTAGAGACTTAAGGACAAGAGCTTCCTTGATGGCCCTTTTTATGGATATAAAAGCATCCAAGGCCTCTAAAGTCCATTCCATTTTTTGTCCTTTTTTCAACATTTTTGATGTGAGTTTAATGATCTTAGCAAAGTTAGAAACAAATCTCCTAACAAAATTAATCTTTCCAAAGAATGACTGTATAGCCTTAACAGTTTTAGGGATAGGAATTTTATCAATGGCCTCAACCCTTTCAAGATCTATCCTAATTCCCTCTTTTGAATCAATATGTCCCAAGAGCTTACCTTTTGCGACTGCAAAATGGCACTTCTTAGGGTTCAGGCTGATACCATATTCTAAGGCTTTAATAAATACCTTCTCCAGATGTTGTACATGATCTTCAGCCTTCTTCGAATAGGCAGTTAAGTCATCCTGATACACTACCATGATAGCATTGATCAAATCTACAAATGCCACATCCATAGCTCTTTGGAAGGTTGCTCCAAAATTAGTGAGACCTTATGTATACATATGTTCCCCAAGGAGTTGTAAAAGTTGTCTTATATTGCTCAAATTCCTTGACCTTAACCTGGTTATACCCTGAAAAGCCATCCATCATAGATAACAATTCGCACCATGTTACCTTATGCAATATAGCCTCCATATTGGGTAGAGGGTAATTATCTTTGAGGGACGCCATGTTTAGATTTCTAAAATCTACACATAGCCTGATATCTCCATTCTTCTTTCTCACAGGGACTAAGTTTGAGACCCACATTGAATGCCCGATTGGTTTGATGATTCCCCCATCTTCGAGCTTTGCTAATTCATCTTACATTTTAAGCTCCAATGTTGGATTTATGGGTCTTTTCTTTTTCCTCAATGGCCTAGCATTTGGTTTCAATGGTATTTCATGCCGAAACAAATCTCCCCTATATGCTTTTAGATCTTCATAAGACCAAGCAAAAACATGTTTATATTTTCTTAGCAACTCTATCAACATTTTCCTAATTGTAGGGCTTATCTTTTTTCCTATGTACACCTTTCTTGGTGCCATCTCAGTTCCCAAGTTAATCTCTTCAATATCATCCCTCCTGACTAGTGCTTGCTTCATGAGGGACTGATTGTTTCCATCATACACCCTCTCTAGTGCCACCAACCCTTTAAGAAACTTATTTGTTTTAAGCTATAAGATCTTGTTCCCAAATATTGTTTGTTTCCCATCCACCTCTTCAACAAAGGCATTGAATTCAATCTCCTGGGCTTCATATTGATCTATACAATGGAGGAATTTCAAAAGGTTAGTATAATCATTAAAAACCTGCCAACTATAAATGTTATCAAGAACAACAGGCCTTGTCTTGAACTCAATTTGTGATACTCCATCCAATGTAGTGTCATCTCTTTTAAGTGCCACATTTGCTAAAAAATTTGCCATTATATTCTTTGACCTATCAATCCACTCAATTGAGAAGGCATCAAACAACTCAATTGTGTCCCATACAACATTTCTATATTGCTTTAGTCTTTTATGTTTTGCTGCATACATTGACTTGATTTGTGAAACAACCAACTCAAAATCCCCTAAGATAGCTACTAACTTGATTTTGTGTTTCACAGCTATATTAAAGCCTAATATAAAAGCTTCATATTTTGCCACATTGTTTGTACATTCAAATTTTAACAAAAATGAATACTTAAATGTAACACCTTCAGGTGAAAAAAATACTATCCTTGCTCCATTACCTTCTTGGTTGCAGGCTCCATCAAAGTACATCCTCCACACACCATTGGAATTTTGTGTAGCATGTTTTTCAATTGGGTCAGTATTGACCAACTCTGGCTGGGCTGGCTCTATCTTAAAACTCCCAAAGTCAACATCACAAAAATAATTGATTTGATCCTATGGTACACAGTCAACAAGTTGGTTCATCCTTGGCTCCTTGTACAACTTCACTTCTTGGCCATTTACTAGAATTGTTGCATAAGACAAATCAAACTAGACATTTCCACCAACAGCTATTGTCCACTGTCTTGATAAAAGCATCCCAAACTGAGGAGGGGTGTCTATTACTATTATATCAATATTATAGGCTACTTGAGGATAATAAACTAGCTTGAATTCAACATATTTCATTATACCCACCACAACAACCAGTCGATTATCCATTGCATAGCATTTTCCTCCATTGGTATCCACCCACATGCCTAACTATTTCATCACTCCTACTGGCATAATATTTATGGTAGCACCAGAGTCTATCATGCAGTTTCTCAAAAAATTGTTATTTATGAGTAATGTAGTGGAAAGAGGATCAACTTGTGGGGGATTTGTTAACACATCACTCAAGCAGATTTTTGGGATACTTACTTTCTCTTGTCTACTGACTGCTTTAGTATCTAGTTTGTTTGCAGAATTCATATGCTTTTCATTTTCATTTGTTATCAATTGAACAACACTGTCCCTGTATTCCTTAATTTTCATCATCTCAAGTAGTGGAAGATACATCTTTACCTAGGATAAAGCCTGAGTGAAATCAAAAGAGGAACCCTCCACTTTAACCATTTTCTTTTGTTCTAATGTCTCTTCTTTGTTTTCTTCCTTTTCTCTTTTACCTGGTTGACCAGGATTTTTCTTTTCTTTGTATAATTCTTTTATTTTCTCCTTTTGGACAGGCTTCTATTCGCTTTTATCTACCTTTTTTACAATTTCGTGTGTTACCTCCTAGTCTTTCATAAAGATTCCTCTGGGGACACCTTCCTTTTCATTCATTGTCCTATTTCTCAACTAGTAATTATTCTTTGCTTCTTCAACTGTAGCAATCGTTAATCTATCTCCTCTTCAATAAGTTTCCTCATACTGCATTGAGTAGGCACCTCAACAGAATGTGGCTCTGTATAATCTTCTTCAAAGTTAGAAAGGACTTGTTGTTCAACCATATGGACATTGTATCTCTGATTTGAAACATCATACTCATAAACTTCATCCTCTGAAGATGAGTACCTCTCCTCAACATGGTGAAAAGTATTTGAAGTCAAATACACTGTGTGATCTTCTCCACTATTTCCTATCAACATTCCTTCTTCCTACATTCTTTGGGCTACAACACAATAATCCAGGGAATGTGGCTTATCACAAACTTCACAAAAATAATTGTTATTTACCATATAGGTTCCCTTTTTCCTCAACGGATCAGAAGTTTCTTTGTTTCTATGCCTCTCTATTATAGGTTTCCCATTCGTTTGATTTGTATTATAGGGCATGTCATGCAACCTATGCCTTTCATTCCTATATGTGTTCTCCTATTTATATTGATAATTATTGGTTTGTTGAGGATCCCTAGGGTTCTCTCTTTTATTGACTATCTCAGCAGCCTTCATGTTGTTTTCAATTATCACTGCCATCTTTTGAGCTTTAGCTAAGTCTCTTGGGAACCTATTTCTCAATTCATACCTTGTTTTAGGATCAAACGCGTTCAAATAAACACTCAATGCTATAGTGTCTAGCAACTTTGATCTACGAGGTGTTTTGTTTTGCAATGTATTGAACCTTCGATTGAAATCATAAATTGAGTCATTCTAATTTTTCTGAATGTGTATTAACTCATGGAGAGTAGCATTTGGTGCACTTAGATTCCCATATTGCTCTAGAAATCAATCCTAAAATTCCTAGAGAGAACTAACTGAGGCTATTGGTAAGCTGTTGAACCAATCCCTAGCTTCCTCTGTAAATGACATCATGAACAGTCTCATATGTAGATCTTCATAAGGTACATCCAAATCTTGAATGAAGGAATTGAAGCTTCTTAAATGATCTTTAGCATTAATTGCACTACTCCCTATAAACTTAGGCACCAGACATCTCCAACTACCATCCATAGGGTAAGGGTATAATTGAAACCCTACCAAGTCAAATTGTCTGATCATTGTCGCATATTGATGAGGGGGAGGGTTTGGTAGATATTGATATTGGTACATAGTGTTATTGTGTTGTGTATTATGTTGTGGGACATAATGTTGATCATGAGGTGGCTGTGTATATGTATGATGTGTGGGAATATGTGGATGATTTGGATGTCTATATTGATTCACTATTCATTGTTTGTATTGTATCATTTGGGCTTTCTCTTGTTCTTCTCTCTCCTTTCTCTGAGATTCAAACTGTGCTTTTACTTCTTCATAAGTTAAAGATTCATAATCATCTTGAGGATTTTCATGATCAACAGGTTCATTCTGGTTGCCTTCCATTTTAAGCTCATACTCTTGCTGATTTTTGATTCGTTCAGCCTCGACTTCAACTCTGAACTCAGCTTGTTTCTAATTGTAAAAAGGATTTATTTTCTCTTCTGGGGTACAAGGCTACGCACTTGAATTATCTCTCCATGTGTCATAACAATCATAAGTCTCACAATGTGGTATTGATGCTTTGTCTTTGTTCATCATACACATGTCCTCATTTACCCTTTTACCCTTATCAATCTTATCATCTTTGTGTGTCCACTTACTATTGCTAGCAGGAGCCTCAGTATGACCTCCCCTATTTTGAGATCTTCTTCAATTCATTATGATTTTTTTTATCAGAGTCACCATTCACTTTCTTAAAAGTGAGAAAAATATTTGATATTTCTTATTCCCAACGGAGTCTGTACAATGTTTCTAACTCTATGATTAAGGCTTGATTTTGAGTTTTGTTCCCCAGTAGAGTCACCAACTTGTTAGCTCTCAAAAATGTAGGAGAAATTCCTCAAGAGGTTGGCAATCTCTTGATACGTTTCAAGGTAATAGACAAAGCCAAATGTTTTAAGCTTTCTACTCTTTATGTGCTACTAGACCTAGGCAGGTGTACCTCCATGAATTGGGAAGACTTGACTTAGTATGATCTTCTCTCTTGCAGTGATTTGTCCATGATGGAAAATGGAAGCAGACAAATAAAATTTGGTATAAATTGTATAAAAATACTTAAAAAAAAAACTAAATCCTAATATGTTCAGTTAACAGATGTAAAAAGGATTGAATAAAACCGAATGATGAAAATGTGGAGACTAGTGTCTTATAGGGTATGTGGAGTTAGGAGAAATCTAAAATAGATACTTCTTTCTAGAAAATATTCAAGTTGTTCAACATATAATTTAGTTTATAACTTGTATAAACATGTGAGGTTATGATTATCGAGTTCTCCTTAATGATCCAGCTGACATTCTCTCATTACTATGATCAAATTAAAGGATTTAATCTTTACTTGAAAGAACCAATCAATTGATCATATAGATACAACAAATGTGCACTGATAAACTCGATATAAACTTGTCACACCAATTTAAATAACCAGAAAACACCAACTTTGGAGACAAATTCAAGAATGCTTTCAATGAACACAATAAACAACTGATTCCAGAAATGACTACACCATATTAAAATATTTTCATTGATATCTCCATAATTTCAAACATGCATCATAGTCTCATAATTGTGAAACATTGTATTCTTCTGTATATTTTATATCCTTCTTTCTATCATATAGCTTATGTCTCTATTTCGTTTCCGAAATGGATATTTATACATCGAAAACATGAAAGGACATGTCCTTTCATAAAGGTCATATGTTTACATAACAAATAGATTAAAAGATGATTAAGCATGAGTATCCACATCTCCAATTGCATTCTGGATTGAAATTTCTATCCTTATCATTTTTTTCGTTCTGCTCGCTCACCTCATCCAATGTTGTGCTTTCACCTGTAGTGACCTTCAAGATTTCATTCAACATTGACTCACTCTCACTTTTCCATCTGGCAGCTTCCTTTAGTTTTCCTCTATCATCAGAGAATGTGATTGATGTCTTCTTAGCAACATCTATCAATCCCTATGCATCCCCCTTATTTGAGTCCATATGTCTCCTATAAATTTGCATTTATCATCTAGTTTGTCAAGTTCTACCCTAAGTTGTGCAGATCTTCTAGATTTAGGCCCAAATCTAGCTAATTGGTCAATAAGTTCCTGATTCAGTCTTCATTTTGTGCCCTCATGTTCTATCTCAGTTTTCTATTTTTTCCCTTTTGGTTGACTGCTCTCACCAAGTTTTCTACTTTTTAATTTTCCTAAGCTAGGGGACTCCATTCTTGAAAGATACAAAATTTAAAATATGATGAACTAAGGTGCAATCATTTACTGTATTTTGCTCAAATTTTTTAGACTAAAGGTTTCCCTGGTTCTCCATTTTCCTTGCTAACTCTTTTGCTATCAATTCAACACTAGTGCATTGATTAAATTTTCCCTCTTATATCCTGTCGCACCATTAGTGAAGCATGAATGAAAACTTATATGAAACTAGCACTATTGCATCAAATGTCTTGTCGGTGTCAAAATTTCAAATTTGGGGCGATAAATTTTTGCAACGTTCTTTAGACCCTTCACTAAAACATCTTGCAGTCTCCCTGAAACCTTCAAGTCTCACTGATAGGTATCTCTTGTAGTTTTATGTCACTGTGACAATTCTGAGTCGAGGAGATGTTATAAAGACTGTATCGTCTCTTACCGAGATGCACCCATGGTATTTTTCTTATCATTGAGACATACCCACACTTTCACTGATGAAGCTATACTTCAGCCTGACCTTCACATTCTTCACTGATGAAATCAATCTTACCGATGAAATAAACTCTATTGGCAAGACTTTGAATCTCAAAAACACTCATACCGATGCCAAATTTCTTGCCAAACCCATTTCTCCAAATCATTCTATTTGGTGAGACTCTCCCTAAAGCATTTCATCAGTGTAGCATTTGTATTCAATGGAACTAATTCCAATGACATTTCACTCGCTGATGCACATCTTTATCTGTGTGACATTTGAGTTGGCAAGACTATGTGACTTCCTCTCGATAGTCTTATGATGGAATCCCTTTACGCTCTTATCAGCAAGATCTAATTCTTTAGGTAAGATATTACTCCGATGGTCTTTTAGCTTAGCCAAAACATCATTCCATGCGCTGGTCAGTGAGACATATATGAGTTCATTATGACTGATCCCAATAATAATTCTCTTTCTGATATGATTCTTCTATCGCTGAGACAATAAGATGTATCCTACCAATAGGCTACAAAGACATACATTAGTAACAATGCAAATGGATCAGGGAGACCCTCATTTTGTCTTGTCGATATGGGTAATATAATGAAATATCAAGGACTAGATGGATTCTAATGGATCATATGACAAAATATGAGCAAGATACTATGGGGAAGGGATTTTATGCTTATGATAGGGACCTATTTTGGAAACTCATCAATGCAATTGACTGTAAAATATTCAACATTTTACAGTTCTAACATAAGCAACCTTAAAGATAAGCAGATGAATATAGGGATATACACATTTGCATTTATCATTTTTATTCTTCTTGATGTATCCCCTGGTGTTTGGATAGTATTAAAAGTGCATTTCTATTCTTTTTCTTGTATCTCGTGTTGTTTGGATAGTATTAAAAGTGGAATGGTTATAGATCAATATTTCTAAGTTGTCTACCAATTGCCATTGGGATGTTGCAATACACTAATCTTTAATTTTTATTGTGAAATAGAGCTGTCAATTAGTCAACTCAAATTGCAACATTTTCTCCCTACAAAAGTTCCCAGAACTATGTCTACAAAATTAGGGCTTTATTGATGGCTCTCCAGAAATCCCCAATATTGATTTTTTGACATCTCCCATTGGTTCCACTATAGACTCTGACTTTGAGGGTGCAATCCACTAGCCTTTAGATCCTAATTCCGTAAGTATAAATTTCCTTTTCATTATACCTTTTGAAAATTTGGTGTTATTATTTCCAATTTTCTTGGCTTTAAGGTGTATAGACACATGGGTGAACCTGACAAAGCATATAGATGTGGAAGCAAATACACATTGATATTTTCTAGCATATAAAAATATCCCTTTCATGTATATGTATATTTATATGTATATGAATATGTATATATATATATATACATATATATGTATGTATGTATGTATGTATGTATGTATGTATGTATATGTATATGTTTATGTATATGCATATGTATATGTACATGTATAAGTATGTATATGTATATGTATATATGTGTATGTATATGTAAATGCATGTGTATGTGTATGTGTATGTGTATGTGTATGTGTATGTATATATATATATGTACGTGTATATGTATATGTATATATATATGTGTGTATATGTATATGTAAAGTTGAGAATGATGCAAAACAAATGGATAACTTCAATGTTGCACCTGATTCAAGCTAAATTATTTGGTAGTGAACATTATAGGAAAATTGGGAAATTGTAAAAGAGCTATAAGAAAAAACACTTAAGAATCACAGGAAAATGACAAATGATTGAAAACCCACATTAAATGGAAAAGCATATATATGTGGAACTAGATATGGATTGATATTTTGCAACACATAGAAACATTCATATGATATATATGTATATGTATATGTATATGTATGTGTATGTATATGCATATGTATATGCATATGTGTATGTATATGTATATGTATATGTATATGTATATGTGTGTGTATATATATATATGTCTGTGTGTATATGTATGTGTATATGTAAATTTATATGTATGTATATGTATATGTAAAGTTGAGAGGGGTGCAAAACAACCAATACAATATGATAGATCGGATATGAAAACACCATATTTTCCCCAACTTTGTTATTATGTGATGTGTGGTGGACCTCCATGTAATTTCACATGGACATTTCATAATGTTCTTGCTTGGGGATTTTGCTAGAGTCCATGAGCCTCCATGATGCAAATAAAATGGTAGGAAGGATAATGAGTGTGGGTTGTGTGCTTTTGGTTTTAACTCCATATATTTCTTCTTATGTATATACATGCCTACACAATTCGTTATATACACTTGGCTTCCACAAACATAACTTTCAACTAGTTGTGTGCACCCAATATTATATTGTTCTAAATGTGGGATATAAAAATAGTGAAATAGTGGAAATGGTTAGCACAAAAATCTATAAATCCCTTGTGTCTATGTTTTTATATATTCCAATGTTCAAACCATGCTATTCCTTTTGTGATCATCCATAGATATACACTTATATACACATGGATACACATATATATTTTGTTATATGTTTATGTGTAATTAATTCTTTAAATATATCTATGGTTATACATGCATATTCATATATGCTAATATGGTTGAGCTTGTATGTATACTCCTAGGTTGTGCCAATACATTCAAGTTCCACAACCCAATCAATTGTTGAATTGAAAAAGGCTAAAAAACACCAATGGAAGCATTTGTACTATAGCCAACATAGAGAGGAAATTCTAGCAACAAAGGCTAACTGCAACAAGCACACCTACAGGTGGGTATGTGTAGGATCATTATGGGCCAAAAAGTAGCTATATGATGGATATGTCTAGGGTATGTGGCTGACAACTTTTTTTTTTACCCAAAATTGATGAAATGAAAAGCGTTTTTAAAGGAGATTCAAGCAGCTTTCCACCAATATAAATTATGCTTTGAATTAAATAAATAATTATTAGTCATTTTCTATTTGAATTATGACAAAAGTCCTGATTGATAGGCTGATTGAAAGAAATCTATAGCTTTCAAATGGTACCACATTTTTTGAATCTAAAACATGCATCACATTCTATGAGTTGCATACTATAGGAATAAGAAAAAAAAAATTAATTATATACTTGGAAAAAACTTACAAAAAAAATATGCATCACATTAGGACATGATTCCTCTACTTATATCTAAAATATTATAAAAAAATATTATCATTTTATTGTGGCTAGGGTGGTAAGACAGGCACCTACTTCTTATTTTTTCCCTGAAATTTCAGTACTACTACATTGAAATTTCAAATTTTCACCAAATAGATGTACTTTTAAAAATAAACCTAGTAGTTTAGAAACTACATTCAATTTGCTACATATTCTATTCTTACATATTTTTTTGAATTTTTTGCCATGTAAGGGCCTATTTTTTCCATGTTGATCCTCCATATACCCAACTCTTCCTATTCACAATCTTCCCTCCCAACACCCAATGGAAATTTGGTAGATTCCACTCCTTATATACAATCTCAGACCAATCCCCTTGTTGCAAAAACACAACAATAACACCTTAAAGAAATATTGAATGATTTCTACCTTTCTATGGTAAAATAGTTTCAACATTGCATAGATGCACTTTTGAAACTTTTTGTTTGTCAGTTATGCAAAGAAAGCTACATAGGGATGCACACTCATTTTTCCAGGTTAGCAATGACATGTGTAAGATGCTATTCTGAAAAAGGCACCCACCACTTTAGCTCTGCAAATGGCATGGACCCAGGCCCACAACCATTGCCACTAAAAAAGCTAGCATAGGTTGAAGAAATGCTTATTACTAAGGTGGATCTAGTTTTACAAGTGTCCCACGCTAGAGGATGGAAATTTAAATACAGTGGTCACACAATAGGCTTCCTTGAAGATATCTCAAGCATAACAAAACTTTTTTTGCATCGATTGCAAGACCTTGAGGTTGTGATCATATAGCGAATCACCATTGAAGGTAGAAATTATGACTAATATGTTAATAAACATCATGCCATGGATGCATTGAAATATTAAATTCAATATGACAAATATTTCAATGATGTTGAGATTGATATTGAGGCTCTTAATATGTTACCTGATGTTGTTTTTGATGTCCCCAATTTCTTGCATACTATAGAGAAATTTTTTGATGAAGAGCTAATGCCATCAACTAGCTCAACAAATTTTTATCAAGATGAAAATGGATCTTGAAAATTTTCATCATTTATCCCTTCCTTTCCAAATGTTTGACAAGAGCTCCAAGAAATCAAATAAGTATTACAAATTGAAAAAAAAAAAGTAGAATATCTTGTGTTAGCCTAAAATTAGCTCTTCTCCTATTAATGAATACAACACTAAAGGTTTATTTACAATGGCCTTTCCAACATTGTTCCCCACTGGAGCAACACTTCCCCTTCAACCAAGGAATGTTCAAATCCACTTGCATGAATATTCCCTCCACTTAATGAGATATTTTGACCATAGATTTGGAAAACATGTTAGGTTTAGGTATTTCCTCTACAACCTGATAATGAGACATCACAGCCAATAAACTATTTTTGTCTTTGTTAGAGTGGATATAGAATACAAAATCTCCAAGTCATTGTCTGCATTGCATAAAAACCTTCAATTTTCTCATGATGGCCAGATAACTAAGCAACTAATGCATTTTGGTGCATCATTGCATGGGACTTGTTATTTTTGGAACTCTTATTGGGCCCAACTATCTCCAATTATTGAACAACTTAGCATACTTACCATTTTTTTCACTTTGCACTATGTAGACACAAAATGGATTGATCTACAAAAAAAAATCTCTTCTATGGCTCGTTTGGTGGTGGATCCTCCAACAAAGACAGTTATAGATATTTTTGTTGAGAATCCACATATAACTTCTTTATATCTACATCATAAATTCTCAATTTTTTGTGAAGAGGTGATTGAAAAGCTTTTGCATGCAAAATATTATTGGTATAGATAAGAAAGACAACATCATGGCTCTACACATGTGCATGGTTTTTTATGGCTTCTAGAAGCCTCCAACATGGACACTCTTGATTGGTCTAATCACCATTATATTACAATGGAAAGGAAGTTTTTTGATAGATATGTTTTAGCTTAGAATCCATGTTGCCTTGTACAAAGACTGCTCAGAATGTATCATTATTCTAAAGAAAATTAGTGCTTGCTTTCCATGAGCCAGATTCTTTCTAGTGATCCAACAATAGTGTCAATTCCAAAAACTAGCAGGGTAATAGCCTTTATAGGAAACTTAGTTAATGGGGGGACCAATTGCGCTAAACTGAGTAACCTACAAGTTTTTAAAGAAGTTGAATTCTTTTGTAATTGGTGTTTTGAAATGGGAAATGAAAGAATATATAAAAAATAAAGATCTAACTAAGGCAATGCACCAGGGGGTAGATATAGGCATGATAAATCTATCTTTTAGGATTCGATTTAAGGGCCTAATTAGTAAACTACTATGTCCTAGAATCATAAAAATCAAAGATAAAGATCTGAACAATTCATCTAATGAGATAAAATGGTTATCACATACATTCACTAAAAAGAGGAGTTGAAGACATGATCTAAATCAACAATTTGTATTTAAAACCATAGAAGTTCTTGCAAATGAAAAATCCAGACAATAATGGCACATTACTAATATCTTATCAAATAACATAAGAAAAAGAGAAAGGCTAAACAATGGCACAGTCTAAAAGTTTCATATAATAGTCTAAAACAATATTAAAGGCCTAGTGTCTCTCTCTAATTTTTCTACATCTTCTAAACTTGTTTTCTGAAGTGAGAAGTAATATTTATAACCAACAATCCACTACCTAATGAACTTGTAATAGAAAATATTATGTCTCTTGAGCAATGATTTCCCTCAACCATTGTAACATAAAATATTAAGGCAATAACATTTAGTTGCTTCCCAACTAGATGCATCCCCTATGAATGATGGCAGTGTTCTAGAAACATCCCATGGAGAAAAGTGTCGCTTCCAAGTTGAGGCAGTTAGAACACATGACAACATGTCACTTATCATTACTCACTCCACCCTCTGCTTTGATATAAACTCCTACTGAAAGGATGTGTGGTGGTAGTTCATAGCCCGTGGTTTTTTCTTCCTTCCCTTCAATGAACGTTTGTGATAGGAAAACACATGGAAACATTTTTACCATTGGTGCCAGCTGTGGGATCTAGCAAATTTTTATGCAAAGGGGAGCTACACGTCACATGGATGGGGCCCGATGAGAAAGTGAAGAGAAGAAGTTATAAATAGCCCGTGACGTAGACACGTGGAAGTAGGGCAGGAGCTGATGGAGGAGTGGAGGAAGCCTTTGCTACGAGGAGTGCTATGAGGACACATGGAAGTAGCCAACAAAGTATAGCATAAGAAGGATAATAAAAGGCTAAGTGTAGCATGTTGAATATATGAGGCACAATGACACTTAGCAAAACAAAAATACCCAAAGGGAGCTTGAAGAATTTTACATTCACACATAGATTATGAAGAGTTGCTAAATACAGTTCAATGGAACACAAAATGCTCTGAATATACTTGTTTAAGGAGAAAAAGAGAGCAATTACAATATCTGTATAAAGCACCTTGGCAACAAAAACTTACCTCTACATTGACATCTGATGTCGAGTATAAAAAATCCTACAAGCCAGCAAGAAATGATGATTTCCTAAATATTCATATCCCACACATACTTGCAATATTGTGTGCCAATGTTGATTTCCAACCAGTTATTTCTAGGATTTTTTTAAAAAATTATATTTCTAAATATGTAGCTAAATATGAGAAGAAATCAGAAAATTATCTTTATATGTTGAAAATAATTTCAAATACAAATATAGTTGAGGATAGAGCACTAATTGCATATAAAAAATTCATGACATGAATATTCTTATGGAGCATGACATCTTTGCATAGGAGACATGCCATATGTTATAGAAATTGCCCCTTCTCACTTCAAGTTGACAATATGTGTGTTTAAATGTTGGAAAAAATGAATGGTTCCATATAAATAAAGATGATGCTAATGAAGACTTGCCAACAAATTATATTCACTACTATATGTAAAGGCCTCCAAAGCTAGGTGGTATATCCCTAATTGACTCGGTCCACTTATATACACATTCTGAGTAGCACATAAAGGACAAATGGAAATTGAGACACTGACCTACAATTTTCCTTGTGTACCCATTGTTCAAGACTGTTCCTGTTGAAGATACAAAAATAGTTGAGACATTTTGTTAGACTGAACTTATGTTATACAAAACTTTCTAAAACATACAAACATATATAGGTCTTTCCAAACAATACATAATACAAAATTGGAAAGATTTTAAAATAGTTGGTTATCATCCTTGGCATGTTAATAGACTTCTATGTACATCCACAATTGAAGAACAACATGGTATTGATAGTGATGATTTGAACCATTGACCTTCTATAGATGAATATGAATGGGAAGTTTTCTCTCAGCTTGATGCTACTACTAAATTTAGTATAAATCAACTCTAGTTGTTGGGTAGGTGGGACTTTGATATGAACCATTCATGGAATACAAACTATGTGTTTGAACAACTTCATAATATTTCTTTGCAGTTCATTGCATCAGCCATGGCATAGCATGAGCAAGATGTGATACAATTTTTTCCTATAAATACATCATCCCATCAACTTTCACCAAAACAACAACTAGCTCTTCAAATCATCCAGTCCCATCGCATGTAGCCTTCCCCCAAAGGCCCTCTCCACATGATCATTCAAGGGATAGCTAGCACTAGAAAATTCTTTTTGATAAATTGTATCAGACAACAAATAAACACCTCTACTAGTAGATGCAATAGCTTGTTGCTAACATTGGCCCCCACAGGTGTTGTTGCATACAACATATGCACCTCCATATTCCATACAACCATCCAGATTCCTATAAAGGATATGAATCCTTTGAAAGGTCAACCATTGAAAATATTCCAAGAACAATTTAAATATATTCAATACATTTTGATAGATGAAATGAGTTTTCTAGGCTTGAAATTGCTACTTAAAATAGATAGTCGATTGTGGCAAGTGTTCCTTGATAACTAGAGGAAGCCATTCGACAATGTTTCTATCATCCTTGTTGGTGATCTTGCCCAGTTGCCACCTATCATGGATACCCCTATTTATGCTTCATGCTCATTGGTTGTAGCATTATGACATACTTTCATAGTCTTAGTGACATTAGGCACTATTTTTTGCCAACAAGGAGATAGCCCTTCCAAACAAAAGTTCTGGGCAATCCTTCTCCATATAAGAAATGGTGAGGCTCTCCATGACGACTGGGAGGAGCTTATGAAACAAAAAAAAAAATTATGTCAACCACTAAAAGAGAAAAATTTGACGTTGCTACACATTTGTATGCCACAAATGACTTAGTCGTATTCCACAACAAAAAAGATCAAATAGTTAAAAATACCCATAGCTATTAGCATTTCTTGTGTAGCACAACAACATACATTTGATCATGGAGATGATGACCAACTTCTCCTAGAACTACTACTTTGTGTTTGTGAATAGGTGATGCTAACAACAAATTTGTTGATTCAAGCTCGCCTAGTCAATGGATCCCTTGATCTTGTTACAACTATTGTGTACAATACAAATTGTAAACTACTATATTTGCCTAACTATGTTGTTGTTTGCTTCCAAAAATTACATGGGTCCACCATGGGACCTAGAAAACCAATGAGACAACCCCATCCCAGCTATATCTCAACATAGTTGAACACAAATTCCACTCACCATGGCATGGGAAATCACAATACATAAAGCGCAAGGCTTAACATTAGACATAGCGATGATAAACATAGGAAACAAAAAAGGAAAATGTTTCCTTTTACAGCTATCTCTCGTGTTAAATCAATTGAAAGACTCTGCATTGATCCAACATTCTCATTTGAGAGATACTCTAGACTAAGCAACAACAAATACAGTACTTTATGTCACAATGAAGAGGTGCATTTGAAGCAACTCTAGCCCCTACCAAATGCTTCCAACCCTAGCTCATGGCTCTGACTTATAAAAAAGGCTCTAAAATATTTATTCTTGCATTTTCTCCAGACCATATACCATCCTCTTTTCAAGGATTTATAAGTTAAATTTTACAAAAGTGTACCAAGTAATAATCTATGCAAAATGGGTATAATGCCAAAGATGCACAAAGATACTAGGGAACAATAAGTAGAGGGAAAAACTTGTACAAGCCAGTGGCATGTTTTGATCATTCCATTCTTTTAAAATATATATTCAACTATTCCAAAAATGTTTTCTAGAATTTTTTTTTTTATTTGACTAATTAGTTTTAAATTATGCACCTACGCTTTGTTTCCAATTTTTTGTGCCTATATACTCTGTTTTTGACTACCACATTAAATTTCCCCCATTTATTCAATGCTTTCCATCCTCTTTAGCCTTGCATATTAAAGATAATTTTGTTCCTATTTCTATATTTTGTACCTTTAGTAATATAGTTTTTGTTAAATTCAATATGCAAATATGCACCCATAAATATTAATCTGTTGACTTCCTGTTTAAACATTTTGTTGTGTCATACTTTTTGTATATGAAATTCAGAAAAATACACTCTTCTATATATTCTACCTATCCATGTTTGTCCAAGTGTTTTAAAATTCCACGATGTCAATTCTTTATCAGAATACCTACAATTCTCTTTCACCTTTTTTTAACATGTAGTACTCTAAACATACATGTGTCGTTACAAACTGATACATATGCACATACAAACAACATCAAGTGTCAAAGATGCATAGAGATGCCAACCAAAAATAATTAGAGACCCAAATTTCTATAAGTCAATAATGTGTTTTGAATATTTGAGTATATTAAATTATATGTCCACATACTCTAGAAACATTCTCAAAAACAGTTGTGTTCCATTTGACTAATAAGTTTAAAATTTTACAACCATGTGTTTTGACATTTTTCCTTGATTATTTGCTTCCAAAGATTCTTATGTATTCTTGTTATCTTTTCTATTAGCTTTATTTGATTCAAATAGCTATAAATGTTGATCTACAAAATTCTCTTTTCATCATTTCACTATTTCACTCTTCCTATATATTGTATTCATAAATATATATATGATAAAACTCCATGCAATTTTTGACGGGTTTCTCAGGCCTATTTATGACGAGGGTGGATTTTTTGACCACATGGACTAGCAGCCATGGAATTGGTTACCTTGATCAATGGAAACAAAATGGTAGGCTTTTTCTCATGTGAGGGATGATACATCCTACCATTTTTGTGTGATTCCACGGAAGGGAGTAAATGTAATATTCATTGTTGCAATATGAGAATTTCTACTGATTTTCTTCCATTGTGAAATGATGCACCATCGTGTTGCTTTCATAGCAGAGTACTAGAAAATACTGTCATCTGCCTCCATTAGACACCAGATAATTGGAGAGTTTCCCAACGGTTTCGCTTTGTAATCTACAACATTTCGGCTTCTATTGTTGATGTAAGTTATTTTGCAATTCCTTTTTGTCATTCCATACACACCTAACCAAAGAAATACATTTTGATATATTCAAATAAAATGTTGCTTTGCAATAACATCATGTTGGGCTCAATGCAAACATATATGGAAAAGGAGATATAAAGCCCATATGTTAGAGAATTGGTACCTAAAAGACGAGCATAGTTGTAGGCATAAACAAGGTTTGTTTTATAGATTTATATTTTCTTGAGTTATACATTCAACCCTTTTCTTCCTCCATGGCTAGATAGCCTCCATCTATTTGTTGCTATATATATACATTCATGCACGAATTATTACATGCACTTGACTACAATAAATATAGTCTATTGTGCACATTACATGTGTCCATGTTTCTATAGTTAGCTTTTCAGCTAATCGAAAAAATTATCTAGATGTGCTGAGAAATTATATCCACAACTACTCTAATGGAAACCCCAGTGGAAATTTTAAATGAATAATTGATAGGTAAATGCCAACTGTTACATAGATTATTTGTTTTGTATTAATATATTTCATGATATTCTCTTTCTCTCATCTATTTGAAGCTTCCTATAACAAGGTGTTCATTGTTGTAGTTTAGTTGTTGTATTCTTCATCAAACATAATATTGACCTATACCTTTTGACTGGTATCTATTTTTTTGTCTCGTGTATGTTCCCTCCCCTCTGTCTATTGTTCATTGTTATCTTTGTTCATCTTTGGTGCTATGCACATTTTGTATAGTAGAAGCTCTGTATAAGAGAGTCTTCATAGTTATGGTTTACAACTTCTATTCTCCATATTTTAAAATTCCATTTAAAATCTATTTTAGATGACTTTTCATTTGAGAAATTGTAAAACAGTTGTTACAAAAACACTTGGGAATCATCGTTAAATGATATATTATCAAAAAACCACATCAAAAAGAAGTTTAAGAGAGGTAGAAAAACATACACATGCCCAAAAATTTGAAAAAAGGTGAATGGTTCCTATTGATCTCCCATTTACGTGTGATTTTAAAGTGTTATTCTAATACATCTTGTAATTGTTACATAGACTACTTGTCTTGTACCAATATGTTTCATGATACTCTTTTTTCCTCATCTGTTTCAAGCTCCTTATAACAAAATTTTAATTTTTGTGGTTATTTTGTTTTGTTGGAACATGTTATATGTTTTTTATCAATATGTTCCATTATATTTATTTCCTCTCATCTGTTTGAAGTTCCCCATAACAAACTTTTCTTCATGGTACTCTTCTTTCTAGATCCCCATAACAAACTCTTCATTGTTATAGTTTGCCTCTTCTATGCTGCATATTTTAAAATTATGTTTAATGTGGCTTTTCTCTATAATATTTCTTAATAGATAAGTGTCATTATAATACCTATTATATAAGTAGAAAGACATTTAATAATCACAGGAAAAGCAAAAATGTTCAAAAACCCACATTAAATGGACCTTAAGAACATGGAGAATACAATAGGTGATCTACAATAATGAATAGTTTCTTATGGGCAAGTGGATATTGATCTACAACACAAGAAATCTATGTAACAGTTGACTTCTCAATTCAAAATTCAACCTACATAATTTGGCATTGAATATTATAGACAAAATAGAGGAATTGTAAGAGAACTATTAGAAACACACTTAATAATAATAGGTAAATGATAGATGATCAAAAACCCACATTAAACATATTGATACAAGATAAGCAGTCTATGTAAGAGTTGAGTTGTCAATTAAAATTCGAGCTACATTCTTTGGTATTCAACCCACATTAAATACAAGTTCTAAAGCCAATGAGCTCCAATGACCTGTGCAAAATGGGTATAATGCCACAAACATAATTGAAAGTTCAAGGTACATTAATTGCAACTAAATATTATAGATGAATAGAGAAATTGTAAAAGAGCTATTAGAATAACACTTAACATCCACTAAACTATTTTTATCTCCAAAATTTTTATGCTTTCATACTAACTCTCTGCATATATATATATATATATATGCAATTAATCCTATGTTAATCTACAATTGTTGCTATGTTAATGGCCATAACACCAAAGTTGCACAAACATAACTACAAACAATAAACGAAGGGGGAAAAAAATTACTAACCTTGACCATCTTTTTTGACAAATGAAAGAAGTTTTAACTGTAATTTCTCCATCCATATAGAGGAATAATCTCTTTGAAGTCTCCAAAATGGGTATAAAATCAAAGATACAAACATATAAACATATAACAAGGAATAATAAGCAGGGAGTGAAATAAATGGACAATAAATTAATCACTCTAACACTTCTTATACAATTTCTTTACTTGTCCTCAATATTTATTACCAAAGAACGTAACTCAAATCTTGTATCAATATGTTTCATGATATTCATTTTTACTCATTTTTTTGAATTAGAGACCCATCCACAAAGTTTGATTTTGCACACTATAAAATACTATATAATAACTAAAAAGGTGCATCTAACCTTGCATGAACATATATATCAGGTGCTATAGATTTTTTTTTTGCGAGTGCTTATATTTGCATTGCATGGATAAGATGTATATACAAAAATATATTTGTGAAACATGGGAACATATAACAACAAATAACTAGAAAAGGAAAAAAATGTAGTCATGTATGAAATGAGAACCAAGTCAAAGGTGACATTTTTTAGTATAGTCTTATTTGAAACCAAGACCACCATGGCTCTTTCAACAATCCAACTTAATCAATATATTTTCTTGCACATTTTGGACCACATATGTGTTAAAACCCTCTAAACTACTATCAAACAAAGATGCAGGCCATCATTTTCCCAATACTCTAGTATCAAACAAACACCACAGTGGCTTGTTTGAGAATTCAACCAAAAACAATATACTTTCCCACACTACAACATTGAACATTGTACTTACTTTCTCCTACGCCATTGTACAACAATGCTAGGATGCATTAACCCTCATCCAACCAATCACCTTCCATTCTTCTGGCATGTATAGTGCATCCAACTTCACCACTTCCAACCCATGTAATTAGAAAAGCCAACATTGTCATAGATAGTCCTAGGAAACTCGCTATTGGCCATCACCAATTACTAGATCCCGACGCCGACGAATCCTACTCATGGCTGGGTTGGTAGAAAAAGAAGGGCAAGGATTCCCTATGTAAACATATGAAGAATAGAAGGCATAAACTATGGCAATGAACAACCTATTACAGGAACCTTCAAACAGATGAGAAAAAGAGAATACCATGAAACATATTCATACAAGAAAGGCAATCTATGTAACAGTTGACATTTACCTATGATTCTTAAGTATTTTTCTAATAGTTCTTTCATAGTTTGTCTATTTTTCCTATAATATCTATTTCCAAACAATGTATTTAGTTTTCTTGTGTTGTATCGATATGTTTTATTATATTCTTTTTCCTAGTTCTACAAATCAAACTATTCATCATATAACAGTTCACCGACTATGTAATAGTTGACTTGTTAATTCAATGACCAATTTTACTATATGGTTCTTTAGATTTCAATTCTATTTTTAATATATAAATGCATTTATAATTGCATAATATAAATGTTGTTATAAATTTTTGGAAATTATCATATTTATAAGCAACTATATGCAAATAGTCTTTTAAATAAGCTGAAAAGATAACTATGGACACATGCAAAAATGCAATGGGTAGACTAGACTATCTTTTTTCAAGTCAAATGTATGATTTTTTCCCCACAAAAAAATTGCTTTTCCATTCTGGTTATTGGTTTTTATATGTGCCCATTATTCACAAACACATTTCTAGATATACATCTTAGCCATGCAATGCAAACATAAGCACTTGCAAGAGAAAATATATACTGATATATATGTTTGTGAAGTTAGATACACCTCTTTAGTTATTATAGACTCTACTATATATTTCAGCATGTATTCAAAATGTTCCATTTTATCTCTTTCTATTTACAATAGATAATCCTAACTTTTTTATTGTAGATCTATATGATTTCCTTTATAATGTTGCACAAATATAATAGACATCCAAAAAAATTAATGTATTATAAATTGTCTATTTCAAATTGTTTAATGCTCCAATAAATTGATCCAATGCTGCTCACGATTGTTAAATAACATCAACAATACATGTAAGTACAAAACTTTTCCATTATCAATAAATAGATTCGATGAACCAATTGTAGATACTATTGATTATTTTCAGTTTCAGATTGTCTATATTGATTCTACCCATATACTTACTGATTTTGAATGGTTCCTTTTTTATCTTTCTTTCCCATCCATTGACATAACCCTCTCTTTTATTTGTAGGAACTAAGCTAAAGCATTCAAAAGAATTAAAAAATCATGATACCTATTTTTTACAAAGTTACCACAATTGTAACGCCCTGCCACACAACCCTAGGGAAAGTTGCAATTTACTAAACAAACGAACTATTTTTATTTTTTTTTAAATAAGAACACTTAACATACAAGCTCACTTAACCATTGCCAACCATTTCCCTAAGGCTACGAAACTGTGTTACTTAAACCAAATGCGAAACATGAATTAAAACCATATCATATAATTACTTAACAATTAAAGTTCTCATTAATTCCATTCATAATAAATTTACATCAAAGAATATGAAGTGCCACATGATTCCAAACAATATAGCTTACAACATGTTTACAACAAGATTACAATACTCATTTACCGAATGAGGTAAATCCAACAAATATGATAACATATTACAAATTACGCCTCGATAACAAATGAGGGGTAATACAATACAATAAGTACTGAGAGAACAAGGCATGAGAAGAAACTGATTCCCGCGAGCTCACCATCTGGAAATCTCGACCACACGAACAAGAAGAAGAACCAATGGATTAAAATGCATGCCACCCGACCACATGGAATCCAAAAGGTCCCACTCCCTCCATGCTAGGAGATAGTAACAAGGAATTCCTATGCAAGACGATCTACCACTAGACACAGGCTAAAACATAACTGAACAGAAACAACTACAATCACAAGGTCACTTAACATCCACAATCACAGTGACACTTAACCACTACAAACACAATATCACTTAACCACTACAGACACAAAATCACTTAACACAAGGTTACAATGCTTCCAGAGAACAATGATCATGTACATCGCACAATAACTGACTGACTGTTGACATAGGAAGAGTGTCATGCATAAATTGCCATGAGTTACCCTGGCTCAACCTTCCTAGGCTACTGGACCCCCATCCTAGGTTACCCTGGCTTGCCTCTACCGGCCACCGGACCCTTACGCAAAACTATGCGTCCCATCTCATCTCGAGCCTTATCATTCACTTGCTTCACGAGAGAGACATTCTTTATCTTTATTAGTGTGAAAGATCCCCATTAATTCTTTTAGATTATCACTTAGTTAAACTCTAGGTGAGTTACCCTGGCACCCCTTTGTGTGCCGGACCCCCACAAAGAGCCACTCTCCTATCAACAACACATAAGGAACAATACCACAATAGGTAACTAGACAACACAACCTCTCCAATCCAAGGAGGAAACAAAACAAGGAAACTCATTCTGAACACTGGAGGAAACCAAATACAAAAACACACTCCTTCCAAAGGAGGTACAAATCTCATTACCCTCTCCTATTTCCCAGGAGGCACAAATCCCCGTTCGTGGAAACCGGGTACAACATCATAGTACAACTCTACACCATTCCCAAGGCGATTCACAAATTGAACCTCTACACAAAACATCCCACTCTAGAGAACTTCTCTGGAAGACTTACATAGACCCTTAACCCCATTTTCCTGACATGGAGAATGAAAGAAACATGATAGAAAAGCATTCCAGGCAACTCAATATCTAATGTTAGGGTTTCCTAAACCCAGTCAAACAATTATGTCACACAAGAAATTAAGTAAATAATTAACATTAATTGCACAACTCAATAGTAAATCAAGGCACGTTGACAACTTTAAGGAGTTTAAACCAATAATATATTTAATTTTTCCAATTACATATATTAATAAAAATCAACCTTAGAAAATGAAAACACTTGATCATTTAAAATCTACCATTTTAAAATAAATCATTTGAACTATTGATATTCAACGTTCTAAATAAATCCTAGGAATATAAAATCCACTTTTGTAACAAAATCATCTTAAGATAGTCTATATTAAATATAATTATTCTTTAGATACTTTAATTTAAAAACTTCCAATCCAAAATTCCATTTTTCTACTTAATGGGAATAAAAGAATACATTAAATATATATATATAATACAAATACATTGAATATGAATATATATATATCTTCTATAAATAATTTAAAATTAATATATACATAATACATATATATATTATAATAAATATATATTACATATATTATTTAAAATCAATATATATAATATATAAAAATTATAATAAATATATATATTATAATATAAAAATTAAACTAAAAGTAAATTTTTCAATAAACAAATTTATATTAAAATTTTAAAAGGCGAAAGCCTTTTTCCTTTTTGCTGCAACGCAGCAACCAAAAGGGGTGCACAGCCCTGTGGTGGCTGCTACGCAGCCCCTCCCCAACCATGGGGAGTGCTACACAACCAACACCCCCATAGATGGGGGGGTGGCTGTGGGCAGCCCCCCACACTTAATAAAAATAATTTTTTTTTTAATTTTTTTTTTATATAATTTTTACAATTTCGTTCAAAACAAAAAAAAAATGAAAATTAAACCCTCACAAATAATTTCTCACAGCAAGTTCTTTTGAAAGGAAAAATTTTGAGTGGTATATATTTTATATGCAAAACATATATATCATTACACAGCCCAAATTGGGCAAATTTTTCTTGAGGAAAAGATTTGAAAGAAAGATTTAAAGCACAATAATCTGGTAAATTTTCTGGGTTTTCCCCAAATTGACCAAGAATTTAAAACTATAACTTTTATCATATCCTCTGGTATGAAATACGAAATAGATTCGTACGAAACGAAATGAAAATTTCAAACAAAATTAATGCCCAGGTTACATTTAAATTATATTTTAATAATTCCCAAATCATACAAAATCACAAACTATTAAAATAACATTCAATTTAAATATATTTTATTCAACCCTCACAATCATGGAATCAGCAATATGGAAGTAAATATATAATTTATTTTTATTTATTTATTTATTTTAAAATGAACAGAGTATATATGTATTCATGAGAAGATTCAGAAAACAAATTAGATAAATAAACTGTTTTCTTCCATAATAGATTTGGAAATACAAATTTAACCAATAGATTTTCTCTTTCAAAATAATTATTTTCACCACTACGTTTTATGAAGATTTTTCAAGGATTTTTCAATAATCTCAAAATAGACCTGACAAGTAAATTCGACCTTCAATCAAGGATGATTTATTTATTTATTTATTTATTTATTTATTTATAAACAATAATTTTCACTACTAACCATTTTGAAGAATTTTAAAAAAATATTTACTAAAGTTTTCAACAACCAAGTTCAAGGGTTTCAAACAAACAAATTTTAAATCACAGAACTTCATTCAGACAATTTTTCGAAAACCTAGCAACTAGATTCATTTACAGAACAATAAAAATATTAATAACTTAAAAGGAGAAAACCTGGAGTCCTTTGTCTGAAGAAGAACTCCTTCTGTAGCCTCCTTTCGAATTCCTCCTACAATTTTACTTTCGAATTTGGAGTCCTTCATCTGGTGAAAAATCCTTTATGAAGCCTCCTCTCGATTTCCTTCTGCAGCTCCCTTTTTGAATCTATCTTTTCTTCAAACAATTATTCTACCTCCAAGCACATCCAAAGCTATTTTCTTTTCTTTGTATTTCCAGATCCCAAAAAAAAAAACAACAGAGAAATTCTTCTGTCTGTGCCCAAAAACCCCTTTCCTCTCCATAATAATAAACAATAATTAAAATAAATAAAGCTTTTTCCGCTTTCTTTTATCAAAAAATCCTCCTTCCTTATTGGTCCTTTTTTCAGCTTTTTTAAAAGCACAACTTATCTACAATTTTAATTAAAATAATTTATTTAATCAAGATATTATCCGCACATGATTTTATAATTTAATATTAATAAAAGATAGTATTAATTATCCTCATCAATATTAATTTTAATTTAATTTCTTAAATTTTAATTAATTAAATACTTTTTAATTTACAATATATTTAAATTTTCCTTTTAACTAACTCACAATTAAATCAAGTAACAATGCAATATTAATTAATTAAGCACTAACCATAAATTAAATAAATACATAACAATCAAACTACATAATGACAAGGACAACACTTCAGTCATGACATCGCAACTTACAACAGGACGACGGACTTGAGACGAAAAACCTAGCTACTATCTCCCAATCAATTACCGTTGGTAAATGGACACGCTCAGACCTGTGAAGCCAGGTGGAGTCGATGTCATGTACCTATCAACCTGCAACAAAGAGCATGTTGAACGTGCAATATATATATATATATATAATATGATCAAACACACTGTGAAGAGGAAATCTTAGAATTGTAGGGCGCTCGCAAGCGAGTGATATAATCCGGTCCCCTTCACCAATACAGTATCAGTAACTAACGCATCTAACATCAATGATATGATCAATAGCATAAACATTATCAAATCAAATATCTTCTACGTTAATCCAAAAATGCCATAAAGATAACATCAGAATAAAATAACATTACATCAAAATATAACTTTCACATCATTTAACAATTGCAATCAAAAGCAGCCAAGTTCTAAAGTCAAAGCATATTCAGACACCATCATCAAATTATAATATAACATATGCGTCACTAATCAGTTCACGATCAATTGATCACCAAGTTCCACAGTCACATCATAAGCATAACAAAGCATTACAAAGAAAACATTGTCAATCCAAATATCCAAAATGGAGGGGTGTTACATCCTCCCTCCCTAGGGTTAGGCTTACTCCTGGAAGCCTTCAAACAAAATAGGGATGAAACTCCCACAAAACCAATTAAACACTAACTGACTCAGAACCTTGATCCATGAGGATCAACTCCTTAAACCGAAGGATGAACTGCACCCAGATGCTTGACCTGACAGATATCCACCGCAGTGAATGCCCTATGTGATCGACCCGCATCTCCTACTGTCGGCCCAGAAACTGTCATCCCCTGACTAAAACCAGAATTGCCCTTTTGAGGACACTCACGAGCAAAGTGGCTCTGCTGACCACAAGAGAAACATCATGTCCCTCCACTGAGACCTTGCACAGCTGGAGGTCCACTTGGTCATGGAGAACCACCTCCACTGATCACTGACTAAGAACCCTGAGTAGGCTGATCAACATGATCACGATGAGCCCGTATCCAACTCCTATCTCTCTTGTTCTACCTCCAACTATCAGGTTGGGACTGAGAATTTTGCTGCCTAGACTGAGAAGACTGCTATTGTCCACCCTTAGTGGGTGACTGATGCCCTCTAGAAAACCATGTAGCCTGAGATCGGCCACACTGAGAACCAACACCAAAAGAAGGTGCACCACCAAACTGAACTCCCACCTGACCACCTAAAACCAAAGCTAAATTCTCCTCAATAATGCGAGCTTTATCTACAGCTACCTCCATGGTCTTCGGCTCAAATACCCGAACACCACCACTTATCTGGGGGTTTAAACCCCTAATGAAATTTTGTACTAACATACCCTCATCATCACCTATGCCCACAAACTGTTTGAGCTTGAAGAAGCGACACTCATACTATTCTACTATCATATCCATCTGTCGTAGAGCATGAAACTCATCTGCACGGCGCTAACACCAACGATCAAAAAGGAATCAAGCTTTGAACCGCTCTATGAACAACTCCCACGATATAGTGCCAATATCCAAATGGAGCTTCTGCTCCTCTAACCTCCACCAAGTAGATGTGAAATCCCTCAAGTGCATGATCGCACACCTAGCCTTGGTGTTGCTACCAACGGATGTATGGAAAAACACCTATTCAAATCAAACAACCAAGTCTCAGCCTCTGAACCACTACCCAAACCATCAAAAGTGGGTGGACGAGCTCTAAGGAGATCTCTCATGTGAGTAGCCATGTCTGCCTCAAATGGAGTTGGAACCTGATCTCTCTCTCCTACAACCTCCTGATCCCTATCCTGCCTAGGCCCCATACGAGCAAGAGTCTCCTCAAGCAAGTGACGCAACTGAGCATCACCAATCCCTGGTTGATCCTGATGCTGAACACTAACCTCTGGCATAAACTGAGAAGCTTGATGATCCACATGATCAGAAACATGGGAAACAATGGGAGGCCCATCATGCTGATTACCTCCCCGACCGCCTACATGACCACGACCCTTACGACCCCGCTTAGGTGGCATGATCCTAAAAAGATACACACCACAACATAAGACAAGGTACACAAATAAAAACTCTAAACAGCTAACAACCTAATGGGTCCCAAAGTGCCCAGTGTTTAAACTTGGGCTCTGATACCATATGTAACGCCCTGCCATGCAACCCTAGGGAAAGTTGCAATTTACTAACCAAAAGAACTATTTTTTTTTTAAATAAGAACACTTAACATACAAGTTCACTTAACCATTTCCAACCATTTCCCTAAGGCTACGAGACTGTGTTACTTAAACCAAATGCAAAACATGAGTTAAAAACATATCATATAATTACTTAACAATTAAAGTTCTCATACATTCCATTCATAATAAATTTACATCCAAGAATATGAAGTGCCACATGATTCCAAACAATATAGCTTACAACATGTTTACAACAAGATTACAATACTCATTTCCCGAATGAGGTAAATCCAACAAATATGATAACATATTACAAATTCCGCCTCGATAACAAATGAGGGGTAATACAATACAATAAGTACTGAGAGAAGAAGGCATGAGAAGAAACTAATTCCTGTGAGCTCACCATCTGGAAATCTCGACCACATGAACAAGAAGAAGAACCAACGGATTAAGATGCACGCCACCCAACCATGTGGAATCCAAAAGGTCCCACTCCCTCCGTGCTAGGAGATAGTAACAAGGAATTCCTACGCAAGACCATCTACCACTAGACACAGGCTAAAACATAATTGAACAGAAACAGCTACAATCACAAGGTCACTTAACATCCACAATCACAGTGACACTTAACCACTACAGACACAATATCACTTAACCACTACAGACACAAAATCACTTAACACGAGGTTACAATGCTTCCAGAGAACAATGATCATGTACATCGCACAATAACTGACTGACTGTTGACATAGGAAGAGTGTCATGCATAAATTTCCATGAGTTACCCTGGCTCAACCTTCCTAGGCTACCGGACCCCCATCCTGGGTTACACTGGCTTGCCTCTACCGGCCGCCGGACCCTCACGCAAAACTATGCATCCCATCTCATCTCGAGCCTTATCATTCACTTACTTCACAAGAGAGACATTCTTTATCTTTATTAGTGTGAAAGATCCCCATTAATTCTTTTAGATTATCACTTAGTTAAACTCTAGGTGAGTTACCCTGGTGCCCCTTTGTGTGTCGGACCCCCACAAAGAGCCACTCTCCTATCGACAACACACAAGGAACAATACCACAATAGGTAACTAGACAACATAACCTCTCCAATCCAAGGAGGAAACAAAACAAGGAAACTCTCTCTGAACACTGGAGGAAACCAAATACAAAAACACACACCTTCCAAAGTAGGTACAAATCTCATTACCCTCTCCTATTTCCTAGGAGGCACAAATCCCCGTTCGTGGAAACCTGGTACAACATCATAGTGCAACTCTACACCATTCCCAAGGCGATTCACAAATTGAACCTCTACACAAAACATCTCACTCTAGAGAACTTCTCTGGAAGACTTACATAGACCCTTAACCCCATTTGCCCGACATGGAGAATGAAAGAAACATGATAGAAAAGCATTCCAGGCAACTCAATATCTAATGTTAGGGTTTCCTAAACCCAGTCAAACAATTATGTCACACAAGAAATTAAGTAAATAATTAACATTAATTGCACAACTCAATAGTAAATCAAGGCACGTTGACAACTTTAAGGAGTTTAAACCAATAATATATTTAATTTTTCCAATTAAATATATTAATAAAAATCAACCTTAGAAAATGAAAACACTTGATCATTTAAAATCTACCATTTTAAAATAAATCATTTGAACTATTGATATTCAACGTTCTAAATAAATCCTAGGAATATAAAATCCACTTTTGTAACAAAATCATCTTAATATAGTCTATATTAAATATAATTATTCTTTAGATACTTTAATTTAAAAACTTCCAATCCAAAATTCCATTTTTCTACTTAATGGAAATAAAAGAATACATTAAATATATATATATATATATATAATACAAATACATTGAATATGAATATATCTATATCTTCTATAAATAATTTAAAATTAATATATACATAATACATATATATATTATAATAAATATATATAGCATATATTATTTAAAATCAATATATATAATATATAAAAATTATAATAAGTATATATATTATAATATAAAAATTAAACTAAATGTAATTTTTTTAATAAACAAATTTATATTAAAATTTTAAAAGGCGAAATCCTTTTTCCTTTTTGCTGCAACACAGCAATCAACAGGTGTGCGCAGCCCTATGGTGGCTGCTACGCAGCCCCTCACAGGGGTGCGCAACCCTGTGGTGGCTGCTTGCAGCCCCTCCCCAACCATGGGGAGCACTGCACAGCCAACGCCCCCATGGATGTGGGGTGGCTATGGGCAGCCCCCCACACTTAATAAAAATAATTTTTTTTTATATAATTTTTACAATTTCATTCAAAACAAAAAAAAAATGAAAATCAAACCCTCACAAATAATTTCTCACAAGTTCTTTTGAAAGGAAAAATTTCCAGTGGTATATATTTTATATGAAAAACATATATATCATTACAAAGCCCAAATTGGTCAAATTTTTCTTGAGGAAAAGATTTGAAAGAAAGATTTAAAGCACAATAATCTGGTAAATTTTCTCGGTTTTCCCCAAATTGACCAAGAATTTAAAACTATAACTTTTATCATATCCTCTGGTACGAAATACGAAATGGATTCGTACGAAACGGAATGAAAATTTCAAACAAAATTAATGCCCAGGTTACATTTAAATTATATTTTATCAATTCCCAAACCATACGAAATCACAAACTATTAAAATAACATTCAATTTAAATATATTTTATTCAACCCTCACAATCAGAGAATCAACAATATGGAAGTAAATATATAATTTTTATTTTTATTTTTTAAAATTTTTTTATTTTAAAATGAACAGAGTATATATATATTCATGAGAAGATTCAGAAAACAAATTAGATAAATAAATTGTTTTCTTCCATAATAGATTTGGAAATACAAATTTAAGCAATAGATTTTCTCTTTCAAAATAATTATTTTCACCACTACGTTTTATGAAGATTTTTAAAATATTTTTCAATAATCTCAAAATAGACCTGACAAGTAAATTCGACCTTCAATCAAGGATGATTTATTTATTTTATTTTATTTTATTTTATTTTATTTTATTTTTAAACAATAATTTTCACTACTAACCATTTTGAAGAATTTTAAAAAAAGATTTACTAAAGTTTTCAACAACCAGGTTCAAGGGTTTCAAACAAACAAATTTCAAATCACAGAACTTCATTCAGACAATTTTTCGAAAACCTAGCAACTAGATTCATTTACAGAAAAATAAAAATATTAATAACTTAAAAGGAGTTAACCTGGAGTCCTTTGTCTGAAGAAGAATCCCTTCTGTAGCCTCCTTTCGAATTCCTCCTACAATTTTCCTTTCGAATCTGGAGTCCTTCGTCTGGTGAAAAATCCTTTATGAAGCCTCCTCTCGATTTCCTTCTGCAGCTCCCTTTTCGAATCTATCTTTTCTTCAAACAGTTATTCTACCTCCAAGTACAACCAAAGCTATTTTCTTTTCTTTGTATTTCCAGATCCCCAAAAACAAAACAACAGAGAAATTCTTCTATTTGTGCCCAAAAACCCCTTTCCTCTCCATAACAATAAACAATAATTAAAATCAATAAAGCTTTTTCCGCTTTCTTTTCTCAAAAAATCCTCCTTCCTTATTGGTCCTTTTTCCATCTTTTTTAAAACCACAACTTATCTACAATTTTAATTAAAGTAATTTATTTAATCAAGATATTATCCGCACATGATTTTCTAATTTAATATTAATAAAAGATAATATTAATTATCCTCATCAATATTAATTTTAATTTAATTTCTTACATTTTAATTAATTAAATACTTTTTAATTTACAATATATTTAAATTTTCCTTTTAACTAACTCACAATTAAATTAAGTAACAATGCAATATTAATTAATTATTTTATAAAATAAGATTAATTAGTTAAGCACTAACCATAAATTAAATAAATACATAACAATCAAACTACATAATGACAAGGACACCACTTCAGTCATGACACCACAACTTACAACAGGACGACGGACTTGGGACAGAAAACCTAGCTACTATCTCCCAATCGATTACCGTTGGTAAATGGACATGCTCAGACCTGTGAAGCCAGGTGGAGTCGATGTCATGTACCTGTCAACCTGCAACAAAGAGCATGTCGAACGTGCAATATATATATATATATAAATATATGTATAATATGATCAAACACACCGTGAAGAGGAAATCTCGGAATTGTAGGGCGCTCGCAAGCGAGTGATACAGTCCCATCCCCTTCACCAATACAGTATCACTAACTAACACATCTAACATCAATGATATGATCAATAGCATAAACATTATCAAATCAAATATCTTCTACGTTAATCCAAAAATGCCATAAACATAAGATCAGAATAAAATAACATTACATCAAAATATAACTTTCACATCATTTAACAATTGCAATCAAAAGCAACCAAGTTCTAAAGTCAAAGCATATTCATAAACCATCATCAAATTATAATATAATGTAATGCCCCTCCATGTCGGTTGTTTTGAGCTTGTGTGTGAGTTTTTGTGTGTGCTTCATTGATTACTGTGTTATTTGATTATGTGGAAAATATAATATGTTAGTAATCATGTTTAAATAATTAATTAAATTATAAGTGATTTGCAAGGTTATTTAAAATATGATTAGAAATTAAAATAATAATCAATTAAATTAAATCAAATGACTTAGAACAAATGATCAAATTAAGCTAATTGTTTTGTAAAAGTATTCTTTAATGATATTCGATAATAATTAATAATTCATTAGTTGTTCAAAGATCATTATTATAATAAGGAATTTAAATAGATAGGAAGCTGAAGTGTCTTAAAAGAAGAAAAGCTGGAAAGAAACGTTACCTTTAGAGCATTTGGAAGTCGAAGAGTTTTCGAGCCCTTTTTCAATCGTTGGCTATTCTTTGTTTTGGGGGGGGTCTATGGAAGGTTTGGAGATCGAAAGAGAAGATGGAAAAAGACAAGAGAGGGTTGAGCCTGCGTGTTGCACTTATACCATTTCTTTCATGTGCCTTCATCTGTCTGTCGGTCTATCACGATGGACTTAAGGCGGTTATTTTTGAGTAAAACAAGTGAGTTTCAATACCAGGTACGATCCCTTCTTTTCTTTCTAATATTGATACTGAGAACTGCTTATGCAATGTTTTCCATCTATCTGAAAGTGCCCTTTAAGTTTATTATCATCCATCTTGTTTTTTTTTTGTATGGATCGGTTACCTTGTCAATGAATCTTGATAATGTCCTTCTTTTCAGTTATATATTACATACTTCCGATGGGATACATCCTCCTTGCGTCACCCTCAGCCATTAATATGGTGTGTTAGGCTGTGTAGATTTTAATAGGCTCCCTGTTTTAATTGGCAACCCATCTCAGCTATCATTTTTAGAATTGTAGGGGTATAGAGATTTAGATAATCTTTCTCTGTTTTTATTGGCAACCTGCTACAGTAGCGCACTTGAACATGGTAGGGTGTATAGATTTAAATAAACTCTTTGTTTTTTTTTATTATCATATCCTAAATGTTATCCTCAAGGCTGAAGGAAAATGGTTTCTCACGTTTTTGCAACCGTACCCATCTCAAACGTGGAGGAAGCTTGGTTCGTGTGTCTTCTCTGATGCCGTCGATGAGTAGATTGTTCAAGTGAAGAAATTGAGGACCAATGAGCAGATTATTTAATTCTTTTGGTCTGGGCAATGTTTCAAGCCTTTTCCAATTACCTCCGTTCAGTCGAAGCTGTGAGAAATTGATGTTTTTGGATATAGTGTTTAGATGAGCTCCTACGCATGGTCTGGTAATCTAAATTTATATAATCCCCCTGATACCTTTGCAAACTTGTTTAACTTCCAACCTCATTCTCTTCAGATGAATTTGATCTCCTCAGATAAATTGATATTATTTCTGATTGTGTTTTAAAACGTAGGGAAATCAGACTGAAGATTGTCTCTCTAATTTTGTTTCCCTACGCCTATCTTTATTCTTATTTAAGCCTAAACTTGTGCATAGGTCTGCCTTCCATCTCTGCCAATTCTTTGGAGTTTTTGTTCTAATTAAATAATTTTTTTATAAATAGATTATGGTAGTAGGAATAGATTTATCTAGTTGGAATATATATATGATTATTGTTTCAATGACATGTAAATATATATATAGATGCTCTCCCTGCGTATTTAAAAACAACGTTTCCTCCCCAATTGATATATATATATGTTTGTATATTTACGTTGTTGTTAACTTATTAATTAGAGTTTGTTTTATGATTTTATTATATGTATATATGTATATATAAGTATATCATTATTATAACTTATGAGTAAACAAATGAAAGATATAAATGTATATACCCATGTATTTGTATGTTATTTTCATCATTGCAATAATTAGCAATTGGAAATGTAATTGGGATTGTTATAATAATTAAAAGTGAATTAATTGCATTTAGATATTTGAAAGGGTTGTTTAAATGAAAGTAATTTCTAATATGTGAGGTATCTATGTTGTAAGGCAATAGATAAGTTTATGATATTTTTCCTTTATCTAGAATAAACTTTTGTTTTATTATCCTTTATAAGGACATATTTTAAGCATAGAATTAATTGAGAAAGAATTGTTTCACTTATTTATTTGATTTAGAATTTAAATGAAGGTTAGCCTTACTAATTTATAATATTTAGAGTTCAAATGGTTTATTTTATTTTATTTTAGATAAGTAGATTTAGTTACGAGTTGATTTTATTGCGTTAGGTAGTTAGAGGACTTTTTCTTCAATTAGATAATTTCTTTCATTATTCAATTCCTTTAAGCCATTTAACAGATGTAAGTCATTCTTACGTGTTAATTGTTGTATATAGTGGGTTGGATTATTGTGTTCTCACCTTGTTTTAAAATTGATTAAATAAGGAGGTTAGGGTTACTTTGGTATATCTTAATGTGAATTATTTTGGTTTAAATGTCACTTTGGTAGTTCTTGGAATCATGGCGTCTCGTGGCTTTAGGCGAAATATGTGGAAGTTGCATGATGCATATAGCTTTAGGGGAATGGAGTTACAATTGTGATAAATGTGTAGTGAGATAGATATTAAAATATGTCTCTTCGTTTTCTTTGAATGAACTTGAATGATGTCTCAATAATAGAAGAGATAGGATATAAAGGAAGCCTTAAATACTAGTTTAATGTTATCACTTTTTGTAGATTAGAAGAAAGAGAATGATTAAATAGTTTAGTTGATTAATTGAGTAATAATAAGGAAGTTTTTGAATTATATCATCACAAAGTTATTAACTTGTTTTATATAAAGGGATTAAGTAATCTTGACAATAGGAGAGTGATAGAATTAGGAATGGAGATTGTTGTATAATGTGTAAATTGGACCATATTTGTTTTAATTTTGTATACTTGTGATTAATGTCTTATGGCTTAAAAACATCAGATCATATCTTCACTTCACAATATTGTGATATCCTTAAATGTTGGGAATGATTGATCTTTAAAATAATGTTCTTTATAGATTGTTTCGAGTTACTTCTTATTGGAGGAATGGATATCTAGTATTTGAATGGGTGGTTTTTATGGATTGTTTTGTTAGATTCTTTCGATGTGACTTTTCGTGAGTTGATTTTGAGTTGGAGATTTCTCTCATTTAATTTATGTTGCTATTCATTGGGAACCCATATGTTTTCTATTGTTCTTTATCCTAAGTGGTAAATTGGTTAATGTTTTCATTGTCATGATTGATGGTTCTGCTTGAGTTGTTATTAAGTCAATTGAAAAGTTTAGTGAGTTATGAGTATTCCGAGAGGAGAAAATAGAGGTTTCCCCTTGGATTTCCGATTTAGTTGTATCGAAGTTGTTGATGTTGTTTGAATGGAGTTGTTGATCTTATTTTGATGTATTCTCTTATTATATTTGAATCGCAATTAGTGCTTGTGACCTTGCAATTATGGTTGTCAGTTCTTTGATGGGGAACCATAGTGTAAACTTTTTGAGAATCTTCCAGAGGATTGAGTTGATTGATAATTGATGTTCTCTCTCTTTATGTTCCCTTGATGTGGCAAGTCTTTTGGTATCTTTATTTTGAAAGGGTTGTACGAGACTTTGTGAGATTCTGTTGTTATACATGTTAGCGAGATGGGTAATGCCTCGCATGCTTTTATGTTGTGATTCTTTGTTCAAATGATGATGGTACAACCCTTGGTTTTTTTATGTTGTTGGGTCTCTAGGGAGAGTGGCTCCTCGTGGGGGCCGGCGCCCCGTTTAAGGGGAAGGGCTCAGGAGAACCCACGAGTGAGTTAGTAAAAAAGTGATAATCTAATAATTAACTTAGGAGGGTTGGGTAGTAATATCATTACAAGATTTAAAATATGGATACCTCGTCTTCATTAGTGCTTCCACAGACTAATGGAAGGCTGAGAAGGCCGTGGTTGGCAAGGTCGTGATCTCATCTTCACGAGAGGTCTACGGCTCTGCATGAGCTACCCTATGGTGCCAGCGCCTCAAGTAGGAGGAAGGGCCAGGAGATCCATAGATGGGGGCCGGCGCCTCAGTTTGGAGGAAGGGCCAGGAGAACCCATGTAGGCTATGCGATGACACTCTTCCTTAGTTGCCCATGTGTTTTACTTTATCATGTTCCTCTGGAAGTAGGTTATGGGAGTTGGTTTAGATTGTTGTTTGAATTGATTTAAATTGATTTATGATTATTGTTTGACACATCTTTAGCATGCGTTGTATGATCTCATTTATATTTGATTTACAATCTTGTATCTTATGATACTGTGATATGATGTTATTATATTGTTTAATTGTAATTTGAATTGTATTATGTTTATTAATTCAGTTTCATTTGGAAGTGTTTCTTGATCATTCTTTGGTTACTTGTTTATTGGTCATTGCTTTGATTTATGTGTTGGGATTTGTGACTTTAAGTTATTATATTGACTCTTGTAATCCTTGAGTTTTATGATACTTTTACATGTTGTTGAGTCTTGTGGTTCCCTGTTTGGATGTTCTTGGTTGAGGTCTTGTTCTTGTCAGCTCCTTAGCACGGGGGGTGGGTCTTCGGACTCACATGGTCGGGTGGAATGTGCTAAGCACCCCATTGGGTCCCCAGTCGAGGATCGAGAGGTGCGGATTGGTGCTGTTGCAGCGACTCTAGAGTTGTATTTGTCTTGGAGCTAGTTGTGATGCTTTGTATTCATCTCTTCATTTGTATCATGATTCTTATTGTATGGTTTCCATTTATGTTTGGAAACAATTTTGTATCATTGTACCTCTAGATCATTGTATTGTAATGTAATGTTAAACTCGGTGTGATTATTGGCCATGGCAGTGGTTATTCAATGTGTTAAGTTAATTATGCATATGTTGTTTTTATGTACATAGATGGTTTCTTATCAATGATTATCATGTATGAGTTATATTTGTTAATGTTTACTTTGCTATGAACTGTATCTTTGGCTTTTATTCTTTATTGTCATTGTGTGGATCTAAGTCGCGTAATGACTCCTCGTGTACCCTAAGGGATGTATGTGTTAATGAATCTACTTAATTGAAAATTCATGTTATGATTTAATGTGTATTACATATATGTTATGTTTACTTTAAAAAAATAATTATAATAAAAAAAATTGTGTTGTATTTGTCTTTTGGGGTTCGCACGGTGGGGCGTTACAACATTGGTATCAGAGCAAAGGTTCATACACTGGGCACGATGTGTGCTCACTATGTAACCTTGCGCTTAGACCCGTGAGTCTTGAGTTTCACTTTTCTTTTGTCATTGTTGTGAACCTGAGTTTCTGCTGTTAACCGGTATCGGGTCGATGGTGCAGGAAACTGATGGGAAAGGATAGGACCCGCGGTGTAGTGAACAATGCACCGATATCCTTCCTGTCGGGGATGCTCTATGGACCCTTGAGTTTTAGTGTGATGTGTTTCTTGGTGATGTGCTTTAGGTGTGTGAATATGTCAAGTGTACGTGAAATCTGCGATTTTGTTGTCCTTGAGTGATGAATTATGTTTTCTTGAATTTGTGAAGGTGTAAAATTTTACCCTTTTTATTGAAATTGATGTGAGTTTTGGTGTTGAATAATGGTTAAAGTAGAGTTCTTTGTGTGAAAATTATGAGTTTTAACGAAAACGGGAGGTTTTGTGAATAATTATTCTATGATTTTTAGTAGGATATAGTATCTTGAGGTTAAGATGCAACTTGAATTATTGGTACTAATGTGCAATGCTCTATGGTAGCTCTTGATTTACAGGAAGTGGGCTTCAGAAAGCATAGTGATGAAGGTAATGTAATTGTAATATGCAGGTATAGATACTTATAATGTCAAGTAGTAATTCATTTTAGTGGAAGAATTAGGTTTATGGTTAGTATCCTTATATGAATATTTCCTAATTAATTAGAAGAAAATTGTTTACGAGTACTAGAATTGTTTTGATTACTATGTGTGTGGTTTGGTGGGAGGGACAATGTAGTATCACTCGCTTGCGAGTGCCCTACTATGCTGGGAGTTCCTCTCACGAAGTAATTGTGATATATATATGTATTGTGCACAACATTTGTTTGCATGCAGGATTGCACGAACTAAGTCTCGATTCCACCTGCATTGTCAGGATAGGGCGAGCATCATAAACACCCAATGGGATTGATGTGGAAAATAGGAACTGACAAGAAAGTTCCCCAACCTAGTTCGTCATCTGTCCTTGTGTTTGTCAAATTGGTCTGGTTGCAACCCCGTCACCACTTTTGTTTTGGTATCATTTCCTTATTATTGGTTTGTTAAAATTTTCATTGCTGTCTTGATGAAGTTTAATTGATGATTTAATGGTGATCTTTGATATTGTTGTGTTACCATGTTTTGATTTAGCTCGACTTCCAGGAGTAAGTCAATTTTTAAGAGGGGGAGGATGTAATGCCCCTCCATGTCGATTGTTTTGAGCTTGTGTGTGAGTTTCTGTGTGTGCTTCATTGATTACTGTGTTATTTGATTATGTGGAAAATATAATATGTTAGTAATCATGTTTAAATAATTAATTAAATTATAAGTGATTTGCAAGGTTATTTAAAATATGATTAGAAATTAAAATAATAATCAATTAAATTAAATCAAATGACTTAGAACAAATGATCAAATTAAGCTAATTGTTTTGTAAAAGTATTCTTTAATGATATTCGATAATAATTAATAATTCATTAGTTGTTCAAAGATCATTATTATAATAAGGAATTTAAATAGATAGGAAGCTGAAGTGTCTTAAAAGAAGAAAAGCTGGAAAGAAATGTTACCTTTAGAGCATTTGGAAGTCGAAGAGTTTTCGAGCCCTTTTTCAATCGTTGGCTATTCTTTGTTTTGGGGGGGGTCTATGGAAGGTTTGGAGATCGAAAGAGAAGATGGAAAAAGGCAAGAGAGGGTTGAGCCTGCGTGTTGCACTTATACCATTTCTTTCATGTGCCTTCATCTGTCTGTCGGTCTATCACGATGGACTTAAGGCGGTTATTTTTGAGTAAAACAAGTGAGTTTCAATACCAGGTACGATCCCTTCTTTTCTTTTTGATATTGATACTGAGAACTGCTTATGCAATGTTTTCCATCTATCTGAAAGTTCCCTTTAAGTTTATTATCATCCATCTTGTTTTTTTTTTTTGTATGGATCGGTTACCTTGTCAATGAATCTTGATAATGTCCTTCTTTTCAGTTATATATTACATACCTCCGATGGGATACATCCTCCTTGCATTGCCCTCAACCATTAATATGGTGTGTTAGGTTGTGTAGATTTTAATAGGCTCCCTGTTTTAATTGGCAACCCGTCTCAGCTATCATTTTTAGAATTGCAGGGGTATAGAGATTTAGATAATCTTTCTCTGTTTTTATTGGCAACCTACTATAGTAGCGCACTTGAACATGGTAGGGTGTATAGATTTAAATAAACTCTCTATTTTTTTTTATTATCATATCCTAAATGTTATCCTCAAGGCTGAAGGAAAATGGCTTCTCACGTTTTTGCAACCGTACCCATCTCAAACGTGGAGGAAGCTTGGTTCGTGTGTCTTCTCTGATGCCGTCGATGAGCAGATTGTTCAAGTGAAGAAATTGAGGACCAATGAGCAGATTATTTAATTCTTTTGGTCTGCGCAATGTTTCAAGCCTTTGCCAATTACCTCCGTTCAGTCGAAGCTTTGAGAAATTGATGTTTTTGGATATAGTGTTTAGATGAGCTCCTGCGCATGGTCTAGTAATCTAAATTTATATAATCCCCCTGATACCTTTGCAAACTTGTTTAACTTCCAACCTCATTCTCTTCAGATGAATTTGATCTCCTAGATAAATTGATGTTATTTCTGATTGTGTTTTAAAACGTAGGGAAATTAGACTGAATATTGTCTCTCTAATTTTGTTTCCCTACGCCTATCTTTATTCTTATTTAAGCCTAAACTTGTGCATAGGTCTGCCTTCCATCTCTGCCAATTCTTTGGAGTTTCTGTTCTAATTAAAGAATATTTTCATAAATAGATTATGGCAGTAGGAATAGATTTATCTAGTTGGAATATATATATGATTATTGTTTCAATGACATGTAAATATATATAGATGCTCTCCCTGCGTATTTAAAAACAACGTTTCCTCCCCAATTAATATATATATATATATATATATATATATATATATATATATATATATATATATATATATATATATATATATATATATATATATATATATGTTTGTATATTTACGTTGTTGTTAACTTATTAATTGGAGTTTGTTTCTGATTTTATTATATGTATATATGTATATATAAGTATATCATGATTATAACTTATGAGTAAACAAATGAAAGATATAAATGTATATACCCATGTATTTGTATGTTATTTTCATCATTGCAATAATTAGCAATTGGAAATGTAATTGGGATTGTTATAATAATTAAAAGTGAATTAATTGCATTTAGATATTTGAAAGGGTTGTTTAAATGAAAGTAATTTCTAATATGTGAGGTATCTATGTTGTAAGGCAATAGATAAGTTTATGATATTATTCCTTTATCTAGAATAAACTTTTGTTTTATTATCCTTTATAAGGACATATTTTAAGCATAGAATTAATTGAGAAAGAATTGTTTCACTTATTTATTTGATTTAGAATTTAAATGAAGGTTAGCCTTACTAATTTATATTATTTAGAGTTCAAATGGTTTATTTTATTTTATTTTAGATAAGTAGATTTAGTTACGAGTTGATTTTATTGCGTTAGGTAGTTAGAGGACTTTTTCTTCAATTAGATAATTTCTTTCATTGTTCAATTCCTTTAAGCCATTTAACAGATGTAAGTCATTCTTACGTGTTAATTGTTGTATATAGTGGGTTGGATTATTGTGTTCTCACCTTGTTTTAAAATTGATTAAATAAGGAGGTTAGGGTTACTTTGGTATATGTTAATGTGAATTATTTTGGTTTAAATGTCACTTTGGTAGTTCTTGGAATCATGGTGTCTCGTGGCTTTAGGCGAAATATGTGGAAGTTGCATGATGCATATAGCTTTAGGGGAATGGAGTTACAATTGTGATAAATGAGTAGTGAGATAGATATTAAAATATGTCTCTTCGTTTTCTTTGAATGAACTTGAATGATGTCTCAATAATAGAAGAGATATGATATAAAGGAAGCCTTAAATACTAGTTTAATGTTATCACTTTTTGTAGATTAGAAGAAAGAGAATGATTAAATAGTTTAGTTGATTAATTGAGTAATAATAAGGAAGTTTTTGAATTATATCATCGTAAAGTTATTAACTTGTTTTATATAAAGGGATTAAGTAATCTTGACAATAGGAGAGTGATAGAATTAGGAATGGAGATTGTTGTATAATGTGTAAATTGGACCATATTTGTTTTAATTTTGTATACTTGTGATTAGTGTCTTATGGCTTAAAAACATCAGATCATATCTTCACTTCACAATATTGTGATATCCTTAAATGTTGGGAATGATTGATCTTTAAAATAATGTTCTTTATAGATTGTTTCGAGTTACTTCTTATTGGAGGAATGGATATCTAGTATTTGAATGGGTGGTTTTTATGGATTGTTTTGTTAGATTCTTTCGATGTGACTTTTCGTGAGTTGATTTTGAGTTGGAGATTTCTCTCATTTAATTTATGTTGCTATTCATTGGGAACCCATATGTTTTCTATTGTTCTTTATCCTAAGTGGTAAATTGGTTAATGTTTTCATTGTCATGATTGATGGTTCTGCTTGAGTTGTTATTAAGTCAATTGAAAAGTTCAGTGAGTTATGAGTATTCCGAGAGGAGAAAATAGAGGTTTCCCCTTGGATTTTCGATTTAGTTGTATCAAAGTTGTTGATGTTGTTTGAATGGAGTTCTTGATCTTATTTTGATGTATTCTCTTATTATATTTGAATCGCAATTAGTGCTTGTGACCTTGCAATTATGGTTGTCAGTTCTTTGATGGGGAACCATAGTGTAAACTTTTTGAGAATCTTCCAGAGGATTGAGTTGATTGATAATTGATGTTCTCTCTCTTTATGTTCCCTTGATGTGGCAAGTCTTTTGGTATCTTTATTTTGAAAGGGTTGTACGAGACTTTGTGAGATTCTGTTGTTATACATGTTAGCGAGATGGGTAATGCCTCGCATGCTTTTATGTTGTGATTCTTTGTTCAAATGATGATGGTACAACCCTTGGTTTTTTTATGTTGTTGGGTCTCTAGGGAGAGTGGCTCCTCGTGGGGGCCGGTGCCCCGTTTAAGGGGAAGGGCTTAGGAGAACCCACGAGTGAGTTAGTAAACAAGCGATAATCTAATAATTAACTTAGGAGGGTTGGGTAGTAATATCATTACAAGATTTAAAATATGGATACCTCGTCTTCATTAGTGCTTCCACAGACTCATGGAAGGCTGAGAAGGCCGTGGTTGGAAAGGTCATGATCTCGTCTTCACGAGAGGTCTACGGCTCTGCATGAGCTACCCTATGGTGCCAGCGCCTCAAGTAGGAGGAAGGGCCAGGAGATCCATAGATGGGTGCCAGCGCCTCAGTTTGGAGGAAGGGCCAGGAGAACCCATGTAGGCTATGCGATGACACTCTTCCTTAGTTGCCCATGTGTTTTACTTTATCATGGTCCTCTGGAAGTAGGTTATGGGAGTTGGTTTAGATTGTTGTTTGAATTGATTTAAATTGATTTATGATTATTGTTTGATACATCTTTAGCATGTGTTGTATGATCTCGTTTATATTTGATTTACGATCTTGTATCTTATGATACTGTGATATGATGTTATTATATTGTTTAATTGTAATTTGAATTGTATTATGTTTATTAATTCAGTTTCATTTGGAAGTGTTTCTTGATCATTCTTTGGTTACTTGTTTATTGGTCATTGCTTTGATTTATGTGTTGGGATTTGTGACTTTAAGTTATTGTATTGACTCTTGTAATCCTTGAGTTTTATGATACTTTTACATGTTGTTGAGTCTTGTGGTTCCCTATTTGGATGTTCTTGGTTGAGGTCTTGTTCTTGTCAGCTCCTTAGCATGGGGGGTGGGTCTTCAGACTCACATGGTCGGGTGGAACGTGCTAAGCACCCCATTGGGTCCCCAGTCGAGGATCGAGAGGTGCGGATTGGTGCTGTTGCAGCGACTCCAGAGTTGTATTTGTCTTGGAGCCAGTTGTGATGCTTTGTATTCATCTCTTCATTTGTACCATGATTCTTATTGTATGGTTTCCATTTATGTTTGGAAACAATTTTGTATCATTGTACCTCTAGATCATTGTATTGTAATGTAATGTTAAACTCGATGTGATTATTGGCCATGGCAGTGGTTATTCAATGTGTTAAGTTAATTATGCATATGTTGTTTTTATGTACATAGATGGTTTCTTATCAATGATTATCATGTATGAGTTATATTTGTTAATGTTTACTTTGCTATGAACTATATCTTTGGCTTTTATTCTTTATTGTCGTTGTGTGGATCTAAGTCATGTAATGACTCCTCGTGTACCCCAAGTGATGTATACTTAATTGAAAATTCATGTTATGATTTAATGTGTATTACATATATGTTATGTTTACTTTAAAAAATAAAAAAATAAAAAAAATTGTGTTGTATTTGTCTTTTGGGGTTCGCACGGCGGGGCGTTACATATAACATATGCGTCACTAATCAGTTCACAATCAATTGATCACCAAGTTCCACAGTCACATCATAAGCATAACAAAGCATTACCAAGAAAACACTGTCAATCCAAATATCCAAAATGGAGGGGTGTTACAACAATATAAAAAAAACTACAATATGACAGATCATATATGGAAACACTAGATTTTACCCAACTTTGTTATTGTAAGATGTATAATGGAAGTTAATAAAGATTCGCATGGACGCTTCATACTTTTCTTGCTCAAAGGTTTGGCTAGAGTCCCTGATGTTCCTTGATGCCAATATGGTAGGGTGGATAATGAGTGTAGGTTTTGTGCTTTGGATTTTAACACCATTTTTTGTTTCTTACATAGATACATGTGTACACAAATCCTTATATACACTTTGCTTCAAGAAAAATAGTTTATAATAACATGTTTCTCATGTCATAGCAAGTGGTAGGGAAGTACTTGAGAATTTTTTCAAGTCACCTCAAAAAAAGGCATATCTTTTATTCATTTATTCTAACAATGCAAAAAAAATGTGTATTGTGTCAACACTTTCTTCTTTTTGTGAGTTATGTTTATTTCTTTTCGATCAAAGATGGTGTGACTAAGTGTTAAATTACACTATGAAGTAATTCATTAAAAAATGATATATTTTTATTTCCAATTTTCTTGCAATTGACTACTTTTGAATCCTTTATACTTGTGTCCATTTTATTTTACTACTACTAACCCAAAAAAACATGCATACTAAAACATTAATTTACAAAACTATGGACTAAATAGTAATTATAAAATGTATTAAATATTAAACATATTTGTTTCTTCAAAAATATGCGATACCCAAAGTTATTGACAATACTTTTTTATGGAATATTAGTAATTAAAAACATGGGTAATAACTCTTTAAAAAAGGAAAATCCTTTAATGTTTCATACTTTTCATAAATATTATTTAGTCCACAGCTTCAACTCTACCATGTATTTGTATGCGTATGTACCTTAACAAAATTAAATAATAATGAATTAATTGATTGAATAGCCTAGACAAAAAGATCAAATATAAATGTGCATCTAGGGCTAATAAATATAAAACTAAAATAGAGATAAAATTCTCTCATACCTTAAATTTTGGGGAGAAATTATTGTTGTTAGAAAAAATAATTATTTAAAAATTTATTCAGTTATCAATTTTTCAGAATAAATTTTTGAAAAATTTGTATTTGTTGAGAATTAGTTTACTATATTCCTAACATTATTAATTAAAATCAAATTTTAATAACTATTGTAACTAAAATTATTAAATATTACATATTAATAAAAAAAAGTTATTAATTATTACTTGCTTAAAATTAAAATTAATGGATATATTTTAACTAATAAGATTTATTCAACATGCCCTATGGTTTTATTTTACATTTTCATTAATCAATTTTCAACTAGTAATTTTCTATGTGGAGACGCACAAATCGATTTCTCATTTTTGTGGAAAAGGTTTGTAATGTCACACACATAGCCAATGAGATATGAACTAACCTCATGTCAATTCCTATTGACTTATTCAATCAAACAATTGCAAATATTTTTAGCTTTATATATTTCACATTCCATTCCAACAAAAAATTCCTTTCTTCCTGCCCACTTAATATCCATTTGTGGTGGACCCCTGTCGGCTAATTGTTGTATGCCCGTGCATGCGACTGGTAGTTATTTTGGTTCCATTTATCATCCTACAAAATTTTGCTAAATTTTATCCTAGGGGATTAGGGTTTTGGTTTATTCTCATTGTGGTAGGGTTTTATGTTACTTGGGACCCTTCTTAAATAACCCTCAAGCTCATGTCTTTGCTAAGGTTCTAATTTTTTGTTGACCTTCTGTTGCCTATTTCTAGTCATTTGAAAACATCTTTTGTCATTAGAACTCATGGAGTAACTGGTCTTTCGTGCCTAGGTCTGATGTTATTATATTTTATAAGGTTGATTGATTGACCTTATTTTTCCTTTACATCCTTTGAAATTATATTTTCTAAAGTCCTTTGCAGCCTTTTCATATGGTATCCTAGGCGGTCCCCTTCTTAAAATAACTTGCAGGAATGTGCTAAATTGTCTTCACTTAAGTCTCGTCCATCACTTCTCTTTACTGCTCATCACAAATGGCTTTTGAAATGTAAATTTAAATCAATGATGAGTGATGAGCAGTGTTTCTTTGGTTTCACACATCACAGATGGCTTTGAGAACTTTTGATATGCATCAACAATGTGTGATGTTCTAGTTTCTCTTTGTATCATTGAAGGTTTTGGCTATCACTAATTGCTCTTGAATTTTGACTATTGAATTAATGATGAGTGATGACCTTTGGACTTATGTTTTCATCACTCATGGTTATGTGCAGGATCATGATGGGCCAAAAAGTGGTGATATGATGGGTATGTGTAGTGTATGTAGTTAACGACTTTTTTTTACCCAAAATTGATGAAACGAAAAGGGTTTTTAAAGGAGATTCTTAGCTTTCCACTAATATAAATTATTCTTTACTTTGAATTTAATTAATAATTATTATTCATTTTCTATTTGAATTATGACTAAAGTCCTAATTGATAGGTTGATTGAAAAACATCTATAGCTTTCAAACGATATCACATTTTTTGAATTTGAAATATGTGCCACATTCTATGCTTCACATACTATAGGATTAAAAAAAAATCATGAAGTTTTGACCAAGTTAAGGTGTTCAGACATACGAGTTTTTTATATTTTTAAAAAGGTATAATACAAAATTCATAATTAGTTATTTACTTGGAAAAAAATTACAAAAAAATATGCATCACATCTGTACATGAGTCCTCTAATTGTATCTGAAATATTATAAAAAAAATATTATCATTTTATTGTGGTTAGGGTGGCCAGACAAACACCTACTTATTTTTTCCCTCAAAATTAAGTACTACTACATTGAAATTTCAAATTTTCACCAATAGATTTTAAAAATAAATAAATAAACCTAGTAGTTTAAAAACTACATTCAATTTTCTACAAATTCTATTCTTAAATATTTTTGAAATAATATAGATAACTTATTCATTTTTTTACGGTAAGTTGCCTAACTTTGATTTATCTAAAAATTTTGCCACTTAAGGGCCTATTTTTTCCATGATAATTTTGTACATACCCTCATTGCAGATAAGTGTGTGATTGTCTTGTTTAAATTGACGATGAGTGATGAGCAATATTTTCTTTTGTTTCACATATCACAAATGGGTTTTGAATGTTGGTCTATGAATTAGCAATATGTGATGCAACTATTCCATGTGTTATCATTAGTTTCCTTCTCATCACTAATTGATGAATGGTTTTATGATGGAAATTTGTGTTGTGCGGTGACCCTTTTTGCTTTTATATTTTCTCCTATCGCTCATCGTGGATTTTTTCCAAGATTTGAGTTTCAAAATAGTGATGAGTGATGGAGTCATTTATTCAAACTTTCTTTTGTTGATTTGAATTGCTCTTGTGAGCGATGTCTTTTGTGCTTTTTATTTTCATGCAGGTGCACATTTCTTAATCTTTTTTTATTGATCACCTTGTTTCCTATCGCTAATGTGATTTGGAGTTTGAAGCATGAATTAGCGATACACGATGGGTGATGAACATGATCAAGGATGGGTCATAAATTCAATGGCTAAGATCTCATTATGCAAGTGCTAACGTCACTGATAGGATTTGTGAAAGGTGAAAGGTATCAATGATGAGTGATGGATACAAAATAAAGAAAAATGTGGTATCATCTTGAGGACATCATTTAAAGCAAGGAATGAAGTAGCGAGCTAAAGGGGAGCTATTGATGCAGTTTTAAAATGAGATAATCAATGGCCAGGGTTTGAATGTGAATAGATGTCAGTTCGCTCATGTGAGCTTTGTATCAATCATTAGCGGTGATATGTTCCATTTCCCAGCCATAAAGAAGGTAGCTAGCTTTTTTTTCAAACATTTTAGACTGCTCAGGAGTAGAGAAGAAATATAGAAGCTAAAGAAGCATTATGGGAAGCTCCAACAAGCAATTATAGTAGAAAATCTATCAGTCATCCACCTAGGTAAGAAAATTGTGTACCTTTTCCTATCCAAAATAATAATTTATACTATTCTAAAAGGGGTAGTAGGGAATTTAGGACGTAGCTTTCTTATGAGTTATTCATTTGAGTATCTTCAATTGGGGTGATGAGTATTGTGTAAATTCGGGTCATAGTTTTCTCTCTAAGTTGTGTTTTCATTTTTCATACCAGGGTAGGTATTTTTGATTCAGACAACTATAAACCCTTGTCCTACCACTTTGAAAATATGAGTGAGACTGAACCAAGTGAATCCTGTATTAGACCTAAAAGGAAACTAAAGCAAAAAAGGGTTAAAAGGCTAAAAATCCAAGATATTTCATCTGCAGTTAAGTTCAAGCCACTTACAACATATAACCCTACAATGAGTACCCCTACAATGTCTACTAGGTATAGAATTGTGAATAAAGAGCAAGAAAGGTTCATGGAAGGGGCCTCCAGAGAAGTAAAGGAGGGAGGGTCAAACATTGGAAAGAGACCTACGAGTTAGGTCTTTGCAATGACTAGACTAATTGACAATGATGGTGAAATTGGGGAATTGGCCCAGCCTTAGAGTGGATGGAAATTGTTCGTGTATGAGATTTTAACAAGTAGAATTATAAGAAGCCAATATATTACTTGTGGGGCTCAACCTCAGGAAGTTGGTGGTACCCAATGTGTTGGTGGAAGTGGATGTGATGATGGAGTTGGCCAGTCACTATAATCCCACTGTCAAGACAATTGAGAGTGAAAACAGAGACATAATCCTAAAGGTAACAAGGGATAGTGTTGTGGAGATATTTGGGTTGAATCCCAATTATACTTTAAAAATTAAGCATATAGATCTATATGGTGAATATGAGTATAAAAAATTGCATACAAAAATAGACTACTTGTTTGAGCAAGGAAAAATTTCTCCCGAAAGATATTGAGCCCTTTGAATGTCAAGAGTTTTTGGATTATTTCAAGAGCACCTAATATTGTCTAAATCGAGTTTTGGCTCTAAATTTTGAGGTGAGGACAACCCCTGACTTCTTGGTGATGACAATGAATATACAAGCTCATAATAGGAACATTGGTTTTGATTATGTCACTTATATTGTTGAACAAATGCATGATCATTTCATTAATTTGAAGGAGGTTCTCCCTCTATATTTCCCCCATTATTCTCTTTTAATGCATATTTTGTTGTATGAGGGTGATTATAGCTAAAGAAGAAGGCTAAAATTGAGATTGAGGGACAATGAGAACAATGTTTTACCAGTCTAAATGTAGACACATATTTGGGATCGGGATTGTCCCAATTCCATCTATTTCATGTTTTCTAGTGTTATAAGGTTTGTTTTCCTAGAAATTTTGGGTTTAGCACCTATTCATAGGCTCTCTCTAGCAATCAAAAATATAGTGCACCCAAAGGATATAGAGGGATCAACTACAAAGCATAATTAGGAAGACTGGTTTCTGTAGTCAGAGTATACTTTGATAAGGGCTTATGGATCTAAGGTGTCACCACATTGCTTTCCCCTATATGTTTATGACTAATTATATTTTATGGAAATAATGCAGTAGATTGATTTTATTGATTATGAATTATTCATAGAGCCTAAGAAGGGTACTCTGGTGAGTCCCCAATGTTCTTCTGCTTATTTTAAGGTTACTACCCCTGAAGGGTATGATAAATTTTGAATCATGGTGAATAAACTCAGGTTACCTTTTAATGAGGTTAGGAGCTTTGACCCTAAAGGATTTATACATGCAAGGAGAAGGGATAAAATATTATCAAGAACATACCATGAGTTCTTATACATAGATGATATGTCAAGAAACTTGACAAGTGATGAGGTTGTTAATTCTAGAAAGAGAGAGTGGACAACCATAATAGACATTGAAGAGAGAATCATAAGTCGGAATGTTTTCTATAGAATCCCCTATGATGTAATTGAAGATCCTTTTGAAAGAGATTTTACAAAGATAAAGGGTTATCAAATGGTGATTTCAAGGAAAAAATGGAGGTTGTTGAGAGAGCCTAAGCTCTCCTAGAACAACAACCTTAGGCTATGGATGTTTCAAAATAGCCTATAGATGTCCATGAAGTTAGGGACTGACAAGTGGAATAACATGTGCTTGGTGATGAGGAGGTGGAGAAGAAAATCCATCCCCCTAATATTGAAGAAACTATTGATTTATAGGTTCCCCCAGATAGAATTCTTCAATGGAAATATGATGAGAAGAATGATGATGATCTTGGGATCAAGGATTGTGATGAGTTCCTTCCAGATGTTAAGTTTGTACAATCTAAGAAACTCAAGGAATTTATAATTCAGTAGAGGATCAAAGAGATAAAAGAAAGGATTGAACAAGTAAGGGCTAATGTTGAACTTTCTCAATAGGAAGAGGTAGAGAATCTACAAAGGAAGAAAAATTCAAGGCTATGATTGTAGCTATCACTCCAGCTAAAGCTAGGAAAATTGTCGCAAATAGTGGAATCATGTTGTTACCAAGATGCACTATCACCTCAACTATTGCATTTGATGTAGTAAGAAGAGACCCTTACGATTCAATATCCAAGGAGAAATTTGAAGACAAGGTGTTTGGATCTAGATATAGTTCGAAGTTACATACCCTTGGAATCTAGTCTATGGCACCTAATACTTGAAAGCCTAAGGTAGCCAGGCCTATTGAAGAGGTTATGAGTTCCTTGGTGGAGAAGAGAGCCACATATATAACACTTATCCAAGCAACTAAGTTAACTACTCATGCTACAATGCTCAATATGGACACATCACAAATTTGTCAGAAGAAGTATGATTCTTTGATGAAGGATTACAATAAGGTCTTGGATGAGATAACCAAGATGAGAGCCATTGTTTAGGTTGGATATTCAGTGAGGACACTATCTTTTCCATATTCTTCTTCTTCTTTAGACTTGTCTACATAGGACAGGGAGACCTTGGCCTTGAGAATCACTGATTTTAATAATCAATTAAAGGTAGAAATGGAAAATTTCAGGAAGGATAAATTTGAAATTGTTAAGGTGGAAAATGACATTTTTGTGGATGTATTGAAACATAGGGTGACCAAGTTGGTCAATAGAGTTGATGATATATGGGCTACCTATAAGAGCATTCATGAAGGAAACGTAAAGTATTTGCAAGTCAAGTAAAGGATGAATGGAGCAAATGGAGTACTAGGTTAGGTTCTCTAAAAGAAATGATGCCTAAAATGGAGGATCCTAAGGAACCTATGAATATCCCTAAAATATTACAAGCTATGGACTTGGTAAATGAGATAACCACTTTTAATGGAAATCTTAGCATGCAGCTCCAAAGTAAGATAAAAATATTCAAAGAGATGGAGGAATGTGGTATGCCTTTGATATTGAATGATAAAGGTGAGTTACAACCATTTGACACTTGGAGGAGTGATCTGGGAGAAATGCTCAAATCAGCTAAGATGGCATTAACTATGACTAATTACATCCTGTTGAATTCAAATGTTGACATGTTGGTGGAGATTGAAACAAAAATGGATACTTTTGTTATGGAGGCTTGAGTTTTAATTGATGCAAGATATATCCAACATAATGCAAAGGTGTAGAGTTTATTGGATGTCAAGTGGGATAATGAAGAAGAGTACACCATTTGGTTGGAAAAGTATACAGAGTAATCTTATAAGGGGATGGCAATTGATATGATGAATAATAGATAGGAGAGAAACAATGTATAGCCTAAAAATAGTGCAGATTAAGATTTTGATAAAGTATTGCAAAAATATTGTTCTCTCCTCAACATGAAAATTGGTGGCATAAAATGTTGATGTGAATAAATCAGTTTTGTTTCTTTATTTTATTTTCATGCTTTTTAACTTTGTTGACTGGGTTTGCCCACCATGAACACTTTTTGAGCACACAAAGGATATTTTTAAGTTGTAGTAACAAACAAATGATACCTTTGAAAGGTGGGAATGAATCTTAGCAATGAATGAAGGTTATTTTTGCCTCATGTTTATTCCCATCATCTAAGAGTTTGAGTGTAACTGAAAAAAGGAATATTTGTTACAGTAGTCCAATGGTGTTATGACATGTGCTTTTTGTCCTAAAGCTTTTTTTTCTCTTTCATTTCTATAAGAAAGAATTCAGGGCCAAAAGTAGAGGGTTCATTGAAATGCAATTGACACAGTGAATTGTAAAGGGAGATAGAGCATATTTTCAAGTTTTGTCTTAAGTTCCAAGTCTATAGTTATGTATGTAATTTTGATAATAGGATAGCAAATAAAATACATAATGATGCTAATTTCATGTCCATTGTCTCTCCTTTTTAATTTTTCTACAAGTTATGAATGAATATAATCAAGTATTGTGTTATTTTCCTCCATTGCTTTGTAGTAGATGTGTAATTTCATTCTTGCTTATTAATTCATTGAATTAGTGTAAGTGCTTGAATGAGATTGTTGACTCATATGAATTGTGTGCTAGGATATCTTTAAGAAGTATTGGTCAAGAATGCTATGGAGAAGTATTGTAATGCAGTGTTTCTTAAGCTATACATTGCTATTGTTGAATTGTTATCAAATTGCATAGGTTAATATTGCCTCCGTGTTTAAGATAAGGCACTGGTTTTAGTAAATTTCTCATGATTCAGTTCTTGGGCTAGTTTATCAAAAAATCACTCTATTTATAAATCTTTCAGAATGGGTTACCATTGTAGTCGTGCTATGATGAATGTCACCTTTCTCATGCTCCAAGTGTAGGGTATTGTTTAAGAGAACTGCCAACTCTTTTATTACACTATGTTGTTGAGTAGTTATATGAGAACTATCTCTTTTTTACAATGTATTTAAGTAGTAGTCGTATAATGTCTTGATTATACATTATGGGATCACCTTCCTAGGTTTCATAGAGCCCAAAATGCAGGAGTGAAAGTTTTTCATCTTTTACTCATTCATTGGAAAATCCCTTTAGATTACTAATTATTGGAAATGAAAAATTCCATAGGTAATTTTGAAGATCAGCTTGGTTCTTAAAAAATAACCAACACAGTCTCTTAAGCCAAATGGCTTCTTTACAAGGATGAGTAGTTATCATATACTCAATTTCAGTAGTAGATAAAGCAATCATATCCTATCGCTACTCATCCAATTAGTTGTACCATCAAATAAAGTAAACACATAAGGGTTGTTGGATCTTTTGCTATCAACATCACTTACCCAGTCTGAATCCACATAACCATGAATATCAAGGGAAATATCATGTTTAGTCATATTACTATGATAACACAAGGAATGGTCTTTAAGGTACCATGCAATTATTTGAAGACTCTTTTACCTACATCCCAATGAAATCTACCAAGATTAGACATATATTAGGAAAGAAGTCCCACTAGCGAAATTTTTGGTCTAGTACAAACCATAGTGTTGATCATCAAAGCTTATGCTTCTTTGAAAACCTTATGGGAAATCTAGTGAGTGGGGGACCTATTTGCACCTCACTGAATGACCTCTAGGATTTTTATAGAAAGACGGTTATTCTTTATGTTTTGGGGAAAATGTAGAAAGAAATGTGAATAAAACATAAACATGGTGATGTGCCAAAGATTTTACAATTTTTCAAACCTTAAACCATTTCTTATGACTGATATGATATACATAGAATGTTGCAGACCCTTCATTATTGGGAAGAGAATGAACAAAAAAGGATTAATGAAAGCACAGTGCATTCTTTCAAATATCCTCGTGGGAAGCACCCATTAAGGCACAATCAGACATATGAAAACTCTAAAGATTAAGATAAATATCCAGAAACTCATAAACCCTTCTAACTTTACAACATAGTATGAAGAATGGAAAAAATTTACAAAAAATGGAAAAGTTCAAATGACACAATGCAATTTTTGAAAGCTAACATTCAACATAGAAGCTTAACATGTAAATTAGCTATCTGAACTATCAAAGAAAACTTAACACAATGTTTTTAACATGAATGAAATATAAAAAAGAAACTTGACAAGGGGCATAACATGCACAATATCAAATATTTCTCCCAAATAGATAATTCAATAATATATGAACTGATAAATAAAGCTCGGTTGCCAATATGATCATAGTTTGAATTAAAATATAACATGCCAATGACAATAATATTATTCTATAAAACCTTCTACTTTTGAAAATATAAACTCCCTACTAGATCTATATCCTTCAAAAATATTTTCGAATAAATTTTTCTAACTTTTTGACTTCTACTACCAACCCCCATTTATAACTAGAAGAAGAGAGCACCACCGCAAACATTCCAAAAATAGAAATTTCTAGATGCTTTATCCTAATAGCTAACAATATGATCTTAGATCATGATTAGATTGCAGAAATCTTTTCTAATTAAGTCCCAACTGCCTCATTAATGGCTTTTGATATTTTAGCAAAGATAGTTATCAGAAAATAATTGGATTTCAACATAGCCTGGCAAAAATATGATCAATCAACCATAGAGGTCAATGATGTTGACTCAAAGGTTCCACCCCCAAAAGAAAGATACCCATCGTGTTTTGAAAAACTCTGCCTGAAGAGATTATCTTACCAAAAAAAAAAATCCCAAAGAAAATAGATAACATGTCAAGCAAGTGGGAAATATAGCTTGGAAGAAAATTCCTTCCAATCTAACATGTGCCCCGACTTGTTCCCAAAAGGAAGATGATATGTAAAAGTTGCATTGCATGCCTTTAGGAGCATTCTTCACTTTTTGAGTGTGAACCCATCCCGAAGCTGAAAAGAGTAAGGGTTAAAAACCAAAAATATTAAAGGAATTTTTTTTTTACATTTCTGGTGACTCACAGGGGGCCTTCACTTGCAGAGGCATGAACCTACAACTCTGGTAGTACCTATAGTTTGAGGAAGATAGAGTGATGGGATTCCCAATCCAAATTAGTGGGCCAAATGAGAGTGCAAAGAATCTCATATGCTTGATCAAATCCAAGGACTTCCTTAAAAGAAAACCCTCAACACCTTGATGAAATAGCCCCAATGTAATTTAATAAAGTTGAGAAAGGGGAAGTATCTCCTTTTCAATTTCCTCAACCATGGGCTATGGGTTTAGACCTAGGAGTATGGTGGAAGTTTGGATTTTGAGTCTAATTGGATCCATGATCTCCTCAATTGATAACACTTCTCCATCTAGTGAGAAAAGGTAGGTAATCCAGAATCAAGTAGAATAGTGAACTCCTTCTTGATCTCATTGACCTTCTTATTCAACACTACTTGGCGATCATTAACTTTTGACACAACCTTGTGGTAGTTGATGAATTCACTTTATTTTCATGAGGTGAACCTTCGATCAGAAATTCTTGTGTCTCATAATACTTGTTTGGTGGCCTTACATAACCTGGAGAATAGATTCTTTGATTTTTTGGCCTAGGGAGCATATATATGCATAATTTGGTTGACCACCGGGCCAAACTTCTCATTTAATTCTCAAGCATCCCTCAAAAACTACAAGCCTAGCTTCAAGGCAGCAACTACAACTATTATTTTCTCCCAATGTGCCAATATCAGTCTTTTCAATATTGGGAGGATCCTAGATCCGTGTACCATAGCCAATTCCTGATGGAATTGAGACTCGCAAGTGCCTTCATGTTCTCTTCCAATTGGCTTTTATCTTCTAGGTCGTTTGTGAGCTCAAAGTTTAGCTTCCCAATCTATTCTTCAAGAGTTTGCAAAATAGACTCGATCTCTTTCTTTTCTTTTTACACCTTTCCATTTCTACCTAGGCCTTTTAAAGATCGTATTAAAATATAATATAATGACCCTCATTGTATTCGACAAGGTAAAATGTACCCACAATATTTAATTCTCATGGGCTTGAAATTGATTTTGGATCATTCATCTAACAACCATTGTTGTACTCTATGAGTTAAAATGTACCAATGATCTATAATGCTTATGAGACCTATAATTGTGGAACCCATGAGCATTACAGTTGCTGAATACATTTTACCTTTTCAAATACAACAAGGGTGATTAGATAATATTGTAAATCAATGATGGAAATTAGAAATTAGAAATATGGTCCTAAAGCAACTAATAATTATGATATATTATTAGCGAATTTTTATAAATTTCTACTGTTATTTATTTCTGCTTGTCTAGGTATCTAGTTCTGAAACTGTCAAATTTGGGCCTAAAGATGACTTTTTGTAGGTATTTAAACTTATCCAATGAAGAGATGACTTGAAAACTTTGCAATGCAAACCTCAATGATTTTTAAGCCTCCAAGATATCTAAATATTGAAACACACAAGACAAAACAGACAAATGTTGAATGTTAGGGCATGGGGGTTTGCCTTGGTCAAAACCCCTTTTAGGTAATTAAATCAAAATAGAGAAAGAATGTAATGAAGCATGCAATAATGGAGTTATTACCTTTCCATAATGTTTTATCTTGAACTTCTATAGAAAAAAAGGAAGAATCTAGTCTTGAAGGTTTGAAAATTGATATCTTGGTGACTTGAAATGATAAAACCCTAAGTTGCTTGACTTGAGATGGAGAAATGATGGATGAATAATGAAGAATGAATGAATGGGGGTTGAAATGGGTGGAAAAACACCTATTTATACACACTTGTGCCTTAGTAACCCAATGATACCTCATCATAGGTTGACATAAGGTAATTTTGAATAAAAACACGAAAGAAAATTTGAAATATTTTGAATTTTGATCCAAGAGGGACTCATTTTCCACCCATGGCGAACGGGTCCCACCTTGGACTTAAAAGTGGGTGTTGAGAATTATCATGCATTTAATGTTGTTTGTCAAGTTTACATTCAAAAATATAGTTAATTAATCCTTATAAGGGCATAAAGGGGTCAAATAAAGCATAAGAAAGGTGCAAATGGTGAAATTGAGCCTAGAAAAGCATGAAACCATGTTACAAGACTTTACAATACTTCAAAATAGGACTTGATAAGTGATGAAAACATGATTTTTAGGTGTATTTTAATGAATATAGTCTAGAAAGTGTAGAAATGTTTTACAACACCTTCAAAAGACATTGTTGAATGAATTTTATTTAATTTGCAAGGGTCTAGGACATAATGTGGATGCATAAAATGCCTCACAAAACCTGAATCAAGGCCTCATAAGTCAATTTACCATTAATTATTCCCATGTCAAGCAAAGGGTACTTTTTTCTATGACACATTTAGCCCCCACTTTAGTCTGAGGATGAACTTGCTTTAAACTCACACTAAAGTAGACATTCAATAGAGATCTAAGTGTACAAATGTAGATGAAAAAGAATGAAAAATATCAAAGGAGGTTGCACAAGCCCCCAGGATCCAAGATCCTAAGTCAAACCAAGAAGATACAAAATCATGCAATTGGAAGAAAGAAGATGAAAATGAAAAAGGGGAATCAAGCTTCAATCATTTGTCCAACTAGTTGTGGATCATATCTAGGCTATTTGTGAGAAAAAAGAGAATGCATACTCACTCTAGGGCCATAGAACTTCTAATTGTTTGCAAGGTGAGAAATCCCAAAAAGTGAGAAATGTACGCTAGTTGGTATTCACTCACAAACACATAGGTGGCTATGAGCAAAGTCGTGCCATGGAATGGGCTTCCCATTCAACCATGTCAAAGTTATACCTCCTGATAAATTTAATAAGGTGCCATAAAGGAAAATGGTTTTCAAGCTCTATGAGGTAAGAAAAACTTCGTATGCTTGACACTCATAGACTATGTTAATGTAAAATAGTGTTAAGGATTGTTCAAAGGTATTTTGCTTTGTTCGTGCAATGTCTCATCTTAGGGAACATCATGCCCAATGTCTCCAAGAGAGGATAATTCCAAATGATCTCATATTGTTTCTAAGAGAGGAAAAGTGTAAGGTCTCATCCTCGGCAACATTGTGCCTAATTCTTCCAAGAGAGGGAATCATATGAAAAAGAAAATCACACAATGAAATGTGAATGGTGACGTACTTTAAAGTGGTTGTGAGAACCTCTACTATGAGAAATTTCTTTAAAGTAGAAGAAAAAGAGGACATGAGAGCTTACTCAAAAAGCCCTAGTCCAAGTCATATGTTTTTGAGAAGCTACTTCATGAATAAAGGGTAGTATGTCATTTACGATCCAACTTAAGTCATGTCATACACATCCCAAGATTTCTCTTATGTATTCATGAAAGGTTAACGACTAGCCAAATGAGGCAACCACAAGTGACATACGAGGACAAGGCTACAAAACCCCTTGCTCCCACTTAGTGTAGGACAAAGGTGAGCCAAAAAAATTAATGAAGTGTATGCGAGAGTGAAACTATGTATCAATTAAAGGAGTTAGGTGCCCCAACATGGGGAAGCATACCAAACTCCTTAAGATGTTGGATTTTGTGACTCAAAGCCTAACATTCATTAGTGGAGTGACCATGAAATATATGATAGGTGCAAAATGAAGTCTTGGAATAGCATTTATTTTGAGTTCTTGGAGGGGGAGAGATCAAGTGATCTTGGAGGAGTCTCAAAAAGATACCTTATTTATCAATGATAGAAGGTGGTTTTAGGGTTTTCTTGAAAGATACATACATCTTTCTCATTAATAGATGTCATCCTTACACAAGGCTCTGTAGTTTGTGATATTTTTTTCTCACTCTTAGAGGAGGAGGGAAAATCTATATAATCATTGTTGTCTTGCGAGACAACATTGACATTAAGAAAAGATGTATTTGTTTATTTTATGTTTGGTAAAGGATGATGTTCAAGGCCACTAGGGTCGAGGAGTTCAGGATGGACAATGGTTAAGGTTGATTTAGGGATGTGTTGTGTGAGATTTTTTATGTTGGGTGAAGGCTTGGTGATTTATATCACATGACAATAGCCAAGACCATGAGTTGTTTGTTGTGTGATAGGATCAATAAGGTTTCCGATACCTTGTTCTCAAGAACCACATCCTTTTCCACTATACCCAAGTTGTTTCATGATGTCATAACCTTTTCCATAAAGCATCTTCATTTCTTTCAGATTGGGTGATGGTTCATTATTGTGTCATAAAAGTTTGTTGTGTATGTTGTATTTTATTGTGTAGATGGTTGAGAATATGTGTGGAATTTTGAGTTGTCATGGGGTATGTGCAGGATTATGATGGGCCAAAAAGTGGCAATATTATGGGTATTTGTAGGGTATGTGGCTGACGAATTTTTTTTACCCAAAATTGATGAAACAAAAAGGGTTTTGAGAGGAGATTCTTAGATTTCTACCAATATAAATTATGCTTTAATTTGAATTTAATAAATTATTATTATCTATTTTCTATTTGAATTATGACTAAAGTCCTGATCAATAGGCTGATTGAAAAACATCTATAACTTTCAAACGGTTCACATTTTTTGAATCCAAAACATGCGTCACATTATATGCTTCACATACTATAGGATTAGAAAAAGAAAAATTAAATTTCATTAATTTTTGACCAAGTTAGGTGGTTAGACATACAATTTTTTATATATTTTTAAAAGTTGTAATAAAAAATTCATAATTAATTATTTACTTGGAAAAAAATACAAAAAAATATGCATCACATCTGTACATGAGTCCTCTACTTATATATAAATTCTTATAAAAAAATATTATCATTTTATTATATTTAGGGTGGTCAGATATACACCTACTTCTTATTTTTTCCCTGAAATTTAAGTACTACTCCATTGAAATTTCAAATTTTCACCAAATAGATTTTATTTATTTTTAAATAAACCTAGTAGTTTAGAAACTACATTCAATTTTCTTCATATTCTATTCTTACATATTTTTGAAATAATATAGATAACTTATTCAAATTTTTACGTCAAGTCGCCTAACACTGATTTTTCTAAATTTTTTGCCACTTAAGGACTTGTTTTGTCCATGATGATCGTACACATACCCCATGATGGTTGGTTGTCCTTGTTTCTCATCTTTCTTTTGTGTAATTATGTATTCACCCATAAATGATGGTGTGAATTATAAGGATCCGCAATCATCACCAAATAATTTACATGGAAATTTATCATCATTGTGTTCAATTTTAAGAGGATCTATGTTGGATGTAGGAATTAATGTTTTTAGAGAACTTGTAGCTCCTTTTTCAAGGTGCAAGCAACTTTCAGGCTTGGGGTCTATTTCAACTTGATAAATGTTATTTTTATAGACACATTTTATTATAAAATGAAGGTTTGAAGGAACTACATTCAGCTCATGAATCCATGGTCTGCCTAAAAGAAGATTATAAAAAAGATCATAAGACATGACATGAATAGGAGCTTCCAAAGTACCCACCCCAACTGTAATAGGAAAAGTAATTACACTGAGCGGTTACTTTTTTGTATTATCAAATCCTCAAACATATACAAAATAAGGTATTATTTATGACTTATCAATGCACAATCTATCAAGGAGATTCACACTGCACACATTAAGGATAGAACCATTATCGATAAGGGTTCTTTTGATACTAATGTGATTGAATTGAGTAATTATCATAAAGGCTTCATTTTGTTTTCAAAACTCTAATATGTTGTAAGGTTGTTTGAAGAATAGTGTGGTAATTTGGTGAGTTCTGAAGTAAATCCCAAAGGGAAATATTTGTAGGAATATTCTTTAATTGTTCAACAAGGTCATGCTCCTTTTTGTATGGGAGATAATGAGGGGCACTTGGAAGATTGGGTAAACATAAAGAGGGCAGGGTTGATTGCGATAGTTGTGGATTATTTTGAGTGTTATATGCATGAGCAAGAAGATTATAACTCAGTTGTTGCGATACATTATTCTTAGGTGGGTAAAGGACAAGTTTGGGTTTGTTTTTAGGTGGAAGTTTATTTAAAGGGGGGTAAAGGATAAGTTGAGGTTGAATAATATTAACATCCCTTCGCAATTGAGAGTACATATCATTATTGTGGTTCTTGTCGGGTATGTGCAGGATCACCATGGAAAAAATAGGCCCTTAAGTGGCAAAAAATTCAAAAAAATCTGAGTTAGGAAACTTGAAATAAAAATTTGAATAAGTTATCTATATTATTTCAAAAATATGTAAGAATAGAATCTATAGCAAAGTGAATTTAGTTTCTAAACTACTAGGTTTATTTTTAAAAAAGAATCTATTTGGTGAAAATTTGAAATATCAATGAAGTACTACTTAAATTTTAGGGAAAAAAAAAGTAGGTGTCTGTCTAACCAACTTAACTACAATAAATTGATAAGAAAAAAATTATAAGATTTTAGATATAAGTAGAGGAATCATGTCTCGATGTGATGCACATTTTTTTGTAATTTTTTTCCAAGTAAATAATTAATTATGATTTTTTATTGGAACTTTTAAAAAATATAAAAACTTGTATGCTTGACCACCTTAACTCGATCAAAACATTATGAAATTCAATTTTTTTTAGTCCTATAGTATGTGAAGCGTAGAATGTGACACATATTTTTGATTCAAAAAGTTTGATATCGTTTGAAATCTATAGATGTTTTAGAATCAACCTATCAATTAGGACTTTAGTTATGATTCAAATAGAAAATGAAAAATAATTATTTATTGAATTAAAATTAAAGAATAATTTATATTGGTGGCAAGCTAAGAATCTTCTTTAAAAACCCTTTTCATTTCATCAATTTTGGGTTAAAAAAAGTCATCAGCCACATGCCCTACACATACCCATTATATCACCACTTTTTGGCCCGTCATGATCCTGTACATACTCTTTCATGCATCATGATATCCTTCCTAGGAGAAGAGTTTTTTAGAACTACAAACAGAATTGTCTTGATATTCTAAGGTTGGTTCTTTGAAAATGACTACATCATGAGTATGAGGATGATCAATGGGTGAATTGGCTTGCTCAAGAAGGTTTTGCTTAGGTGAAAGGGGATAACTAAGATTCTCATGACTCTCATTGATTGTGTTTTCTAACATAAAATTATCTTCCTTACAACTAGGGGAGATACTAGGAGAAGAACAAGTATGATTGTCATGAGCATTTGCAACGCCATGCCTTTGTTCTTTAATGTCTTCCAAAATAGGATAGATAGGGGAAGGATCATAAAGAGGGTTGTTGTATACCTACACATCCTCATCATTTGTAAGTTTATCTTTCTTAATATTATCCTCACAATGAAAATTAGGTAAGGTGAAGTTTAAGAATGTGTCTATGATTTCATTCTCTTGTGCTAAACTATCTTCCCAAAGGGGATTAGGAGAAGGACAAACAAGATCATCATTATTCTTAATGATTGTATCTTCTTTTTCCAAGATACCTTCATCACTAAAAGGAGAGGTATTGGGAGAAGTAAAATCATGATCATCATGAGTATCTATGTTTGTATGCTCTTCTATCACATTATCCAAACAAATAGGGGAGATAGGAGAGGGTGTGAGTTTAATGTTAACATTGTCATTTTCACTCTCTTGTGTTAAGATACTCTCATAACTAGGACATGCATTCAATGAATGACAATCATGCTTATTAACTAAATTTTTCTTTGCAAATTTGGAGAAGATTGAAACTAAAATTTTCAAATAAAAATATATGCTAACTAAAAATGCAATGTAAAATATTGAAATGAAATACAATTTTTAGATGATAATTGAATGATTATGATATGTAACATTATGAGAATACAAAATTGAAATTGAAATCATGCATGAAATGAGCTAATTTAGGCTATACTTGATGAAATGAATGTTATAGAAATGCAACCAATTGATACAACTAGGAAATGGCACCAAATAGTAGCCTAAAATAGGGTTTTCAGCTCTGTAAAAGTCAGTTTGAGGGGTCAAAAGGGACTAATTCGCCCAAGGTAGCGAATCAGTCCCAATATGGACCTTTTTTAGAATTTTGAGATTTTTTTTAGTGATTTTTATATTTGTTGAATGTTATCATGTAGACCTAAGTGAAAATTTCATAATTTTAGAAAATCTAAATGAATTTAGATGCCAACAATGCAACCTAAATGCTCATTTTGTGAATGCAAAATTTAACACCTATCATGCAAATGAATCATGCTAACCCTAATGTAAGGGAAATTTAAGCTAGATATATGATGATGAAGGAATAAAAGTCAGATAATAAAGTGTTTAAAAAAAATAGGTTCAACAAAATGATCCGTAGATTTTTGGCACCCTAGATCTTTCTAGCACTTCTAGGGTTTTTCACCTTAAAGGCGAAAGCCAAAAGTCTAGCTAGGTTCACTCAAATTAGGAAATGTATGATGTTTATATGACTAAATGAGAATATATAAGTGAAAATAATTTATAATATTGATTGATTAAGTATGCAAAACCTAAGAAATGTGACTTGTTTGAAAACACATTGTGTAATAAAAAAAGACCTAGAAATGGATATAAAACTTAACAGAAATGAACCAAACTAAAAGTGAGCCCCTAAGATGTTGAAGGATGCTGGAAATGACATTTTAAATGGTTTTTATGCTTGTTTTCAGGCTTGGTGGGACTCATTCACCATTCTGAGTGAATCAATCCCAATTTTGCAAAACAAAGCCGAAACCCATTTCTGACAAAAGGGTAACTAAAAATGCAAAAAAATCAAAATCAAGCTTGAAAGTGGGACTCATTCATCACTCATGTTGAATGAGTCCACTTTAGAATTTTTTAATATTCAAAGGTGGAAGCAAGAGCCTTCAATCGACACTTTTTGCTTCTCCAAGTGCCTATTTTCAGAGACTATCAAATTTAGGCCTGAAGATGACTTTTTGTAGGTATTTTGACTTATCCAATGAAGAGATGACTTGAAATTTTTTTTAATGCAATATTCAATGAATTATAAGCCTCCAAGATGTCTAAATCTACAAACACACAAGCCAAAAGAGAGAAGTGTTGAATGTTAGGGCATGGGGGTTTGCCTTGGTCAAACCCCTTTTAAGTAATTAAACCAAAATAGAGAAATAATGTAGTGAAGCATGAAATAATGGAGTTATTACCTTGAAATAATTATTGATATGGAATTTATACAAAAAACATGAAGAATTTTCTCTTGAAGGTCTAAAAATTGATATCTTGGTGACTTGAAATGATAAAATCCTAAGTTGCTTGACTTGAGATGTAACAATGATGGATGAATAATGAAGAATGAATTAATGGGGGTTGAAATGGGTGGAAAAAAACTTATTTATACACACTTGTGCCTTATTAACCCAATGATACCTCATCACAGACCGACATAAGGTAATTCTGAATAAAAACCCAAAAGAAAATTTGAAATATTTTGAATTTTGAGCCAAGAGGGACTCATTCAGCACCCATGGTGAATGGATCCGACCTTGGAATTGAAAGTGGGTTTCAAGAATTGTCTTGCATTTAATGTTGTTTTCCAGGTTTACATTCAAAAACACACTTAATTAATCCTTATAAGGGGATCAAAGGGTCAAATAAATCATAAGGTGTAAATGGTGAAATTGAGCCCAGAAAAGCATGGAATCTTGTCACAAGACTTTATAACACTTCAAAATGGGACTTGATAGGTGATGAAAAAGTAATTTTTCGGTGAATTTTAATGAATAAAGTCTAGAAAAATGTAGAAATGTTTTACAACACTTCACGATACCTCCACAAGACATCGTTAAATGCATTGTATTTAATTTGCAAGGGTCTAGGACCTAATGTGGATGAATAAAATGCCTCATAACACCTAAATCAATGCCTCATTAAGTTAATTTATCATGAATTATTCCCATGTCAAGTAAAGGGTACTTTTTTCTATGGCACAATAGGATCATCATGGAAAAAACATGCCCTTAAGTGGCAAAAAATTTAGAAAAATCAAAGTTAGGAAACTTGACACAAAAATTTGAATAAGTTATCTATATTATATCAAAAATATGTAAGAATAATTTTTTTAGAAAGTTGAATGTAGTTTCTAAAATACTAGGTTTATTTTAAAAAAAATCTATTTGGTGAAAATTTGAAATTTCAATGTAGTAGTACTTAAATTAGAGAGAAACAATAAGTATGTGTCTGTTTGACCACCCTAGCCACAATAAAATGATGTTATTTTTTTATAATATTTTAGATATAAGTAGATGACTCATGTTCCAATTGGATGCATATTTTTTTATAATTTTTTTCCAGGTAAATAATTAGTTATGAATTTTTTATTATAACTTTTAAAAAATATAAAAACTCATATGCCTGACCACCTTAACTTGGTAAAAAATTCATGGAATTCTATATTTTTTTTAATCTTATAGTATGTGAAGAATATAATATGACACATGTTTTTGATTCAAAAAAATTGACATCGTTTGAAAGCTATAGATTGTTTTCAATTAGCCTATCAATCAAGACATTAGTTGTAATTCAAATAGAAAATGAATAATAATTATTTATTAACTTCAAAGTAAAGTATAATTTATATTGGTGGAAAGTTGAGAATATCCTTTAAAAACCCTTTTCGTTTTATCAATTTTGGGTAAAAAAAAGTCGTCAGCCACATACCCTACACATACCCATCATATCACCACTTTTTGGCCCATCATGATCCTGCACATATGCATATCTATATGTATATATATAAATGTGTATGTGTGTGTGTGTGTATATATATATAGTATAAGCTATTTAGAACCCTCTATAGAGATATATCTTCAGCATTAAAATAAATTTTCATTTAGGAGTTTAGCATGAAGTTTAAAAGCATAATAATACACTCAAAATCATATACTCATTTCTTACAATAGATTACAATGAAGAAAACTAAACGTTATTAAATTTCATTTTGAAAATAGATATATATTTACAATTTTTATTAAAAATATGGGTATGTGTAGGATCATCATGGAAAAAACAGGCCCTTAAGTGGCAAAAAATTCATAAATATCAGTGTTAGGCAACTTGACGTAAAAATTTGAATAAGTTATCTATATTATTTCAAAAATATGTAAGAATAGAATCTGTAGAAAATTGAACGCAGTTTCTAAACTACTGGTTTTATTTAAAAATAAATAAAATCTATTTGGTGAAAATTTGAAATTTCAATGCAGTAGTACTTAAATTTAAGGGAAAAAATAAGTAGGTGTCGGTCTGACCACCCTAACCATAATAAAATGATAATATTTTTTTATAAGATTTTATATATAAGTAGAGGACTCATGTTCGGATGTGATGCATATTTTTTGTAATTTTTTCCAAGTAAATAATTAATTTATGATTTTTTTATTACAACTTTTAAAAAATATAAAAAACTCGTATGTCCGACCACCTTAACTTGGTCAAAATTCATGAAATTTATTTTTTATTTTTTAATCCTATAGTATGTGAAGCATAGAATGTGAAGCATGTTTCAGATTCAAAAAATGTGATACCGTTTGAAAGTTATAGATGTTTTTCAATCAACCTATCGATCAGACTTTAGTCATAATTCTAATAGAAAATAAATAATAATTATTTATTAAATTAAATTAAAGCATAATTTATATTGGTGGAAAGCTGAGAATCTCCTCTAAAAACCCTTTTCGTTTCATCAATTTTGGGTTAAAAAAAAATCGTCAGCCACATACCCTACAAATACCCATAATATTGCCACTTTTTGGCCCATCATGATCCTGCACATACCCATATATAATTAAATTGACTTTGCACAAGTATTTACAAAATTTAGAGGGTGTTTACAACATCTATGACACAAACCATTCTCTCATGATCAATGAATAATACAATGCATGAACACCTAATAGCAAGACAAGGTAATGACACAATGGTGTAAAGCATTCCAAAAGAGTCTTCAAAAGCTATAAATGCTATTATAAAAAATAAAAAACCTAACTTGATAAGGATGCCAATAGATACATCACCTCCCAAATTGTAGGCTTACTCAAAGCTATGCCCAAGCTAGAAGGTCCTATAGAAAACTAGGTTCAACACACATGTGAAAAAGATGCAAAACTCAAATGTAAACACCAAATGAAACATAAACTATAGGAGAGACTCCCAATACAATATTTATTAACAAGATAAAAGGTCAAAAAATGAGAGAATCACATATCTTATTTCCCTATAACTCTACAAAACATAAAATAATAATGCAATACTATAGTGTCAAAAAAAATGAATCCTTTTTCACACTTAATTTGGGAATAATTGATATAAAATTAACATAATTATGCCTTGAATTAGTGTTGTAATGTGTTGTACACAACTAAATCTAGGGCCCTATTTAACCAAAATGTACTTAAATTGTAGATTATTTAAGGTGTTGTAAATTATTTTATAACACTTTCAGACTTATCTAGGGTTTCATTAACTAATTATGGTTAATTAAGGTTAATTGGCCCTTTAATTAAAATTCAATCCCTCTTAATTAAACTTTCTAAAGGATCTATCCTAACACCCAATAATGATATTGCATTGCATTTAATTTGGAAAATTTTAGGTCCTAGAAAATGGTGCTAGGACTTATTCACCTTTACTAGCGAATGGATGCTCTCCACATAAGACACCCCTTTCTTAGGAATTTTGAAATGGGTTTTTGATGTTATTTCATCCCCCTCAAAAAATGGTCCTAGAAAGTTGTGCTATGACCCATTTTCCTTTAGTGGTGAATGGGTCCTCCTCAAATAGGACACCCCTTTTTTATTTTAATTATGGTGGGATTTTAATAATATTCAATCCTAGATCTAGTGTTCACTTGAATTATTTGAATTTCGGGGCTAATTCTTAGATTTAGTATAAATATAAGGTTAATTCACATAGTTTCATCTAACAAGAAATCATAAGAATTATAAAAATCAATAATATATTCACAAGAGCATCATAGAGAAATTTCAAAGGCATTCAAAGGAAGATTAGTGAAGTTTTATTGTAGCAATTCAAGGTCATTTCATCATGTCAAAGGCATAGTGCATTCAAGCTTGTTATTGCGCTAAGATTATTGATGTAGTATTAAGGAACTACTCACAAGCATCATTTCACATTTAGTTTGAGATCAAGATCTAAATTATTCATGGCCACTTCATGTTAGTTTGCAGATTTACATTTCAAGATAAATTCCAAGGTATCATCATTTAAAGTTTCATGTTTCATGTGCTTGTTTAATTATTTCATCATTTGGTTTAATTACCTAGAAGGTGTTTGACTTAGGGAAATCCCAATTCTCTAGCAATCACTAAGTTTTTCTCCTCTTGAATGTGTGTTTTCAAATTTATAGGTTGAAGATCAAGTGGAGAGAAATATTGGAGAAAAATTGTAAGAGTTGTCAAAGTTGAAAAGTTGTCATTCATATTGCAAGAACACAAAAAAAGGGCTACAATTTTTTTTTCATGCTTTCAAGAGATGTCCACCAAAGATTTGAGAGTGCAAACAACAAGGAAGAAAACCTATATCTCAGTTTCAGAAATGCTAATAGGGACCCATTTGCTAGTAAAGGAAAATGATTCTTTTGTGACCTGAAAACAACCTTCTTGCAGCAAGGTACACATCATTCTAGCCTCTAAAAACTTCCCTCATTCTTTCTATAATAGTTAGGATTTATTTTTTATTGTTATTTGCATCATATCTTGCACATAATTCCATGTTTTATAGTGAGAAGTAGTGGTCCATCATTTTGATCAATTCATTTTGATGCAAAGTCCCTACCTTTTTTTAATTAAACATTTCTTTGAACCTGATCTATTAAATATTATAATTTTCCGATCTTGGAGTCTTTATTCTCATCCTAGGTTAGATCTTGCATTGATTTTCATTCGATTAGATCTCATTTATGGTTTCTTATTTCTCATTAAAACTTGCATCTCATTTACAGTTTAGAATTGCATTATTTTGCATTCTCTAAATCTGACAAATACAAAAAAAAAAGTTATTTTTCATACCATTTAGACCTCATAAATTTACATTTTAAAATAAAAAAACATTTCATTTTAAATTAGGTATTTGCATTCATGTCATTTTATTACATTTTCAAATTAAATTTCTAAAAAATATGAAACTGAAAGTTACTGTCTCGGACCTGAAACTAAAAGGCATTGGAGAAAGCTTAAAAATCATTCAAAAACAATTAAAATCCCTAATCAAGGACCCATTCACCTTTATTGGAAAATGAGTCCCTGATCATGCTTGAACTAAATTTTCTAGCATCTTAAAAGCACTGAGAAACACTTAAAAATCAGTGAAAACATTTCAAAAATAGTTATCCAGGACCTATTCACCCTTACTAGCGAATGAGTCCTTGATAGGTCGTATTCTTCATTTTCTAGAATCTAAAATCTCATTTTAGGCTTATGTCTCCTATTATTGCATTTCTATTTCTATTTTCTAAGTTTTTGTTTCATCATATTCATTGCATATATCTTAATTTGCTTCATCTAGTGCATTATCAAAATTCAAAATTACATTTACAACATTTCATTTTTTTTTTTTGCATTTTGTAATCAAAAAATTACTTTTTTTAGATCTAAAAATTTGAAAATGGACAAGTTTTTAAGCAATGTGTGGAAGTCCTTGTTCTCTTTGGTTGATGTTTCAAGTTGTGTTTTTGGCAATGACCAAAATTCAGTTGAACCTACTCATGTTCACACAACTCCTAATACAAGTCCTCCTCATGTTCTTGAAATCATTGGATAAGATGATGCTAACATGAATGAATTCATAAATGATTCCCTTAATAACCTCAAGAATAATGTATCCTTCTATCCTTCCATAAACTAGAAAACACAACTTGAGATGCTTGATCCTTAAGTTGAGTCACAGGCTAAGCCTAAGTTCCCAAAAATTGTTGAACTTAGTTCTACTAGTCAAGCAAGAATTCAACCATTCTATGTTAAAAAGGTAACAAATATTCCTATCAATCTAGAAGAGACATATGGAAAATGATTCATCATTAAAAGTAAACAGGGATGTTATACAATAAGCAAAAATAAAATTCATCAACTCCTGAATTAAATACCAACTAAAGATACCAAAGGGTTATGATATGAAGATCCTCCTCCCGACATAAGTTTCCTCCTTTCTAAAGAACAACCAATACCTTGTAATGATGATAACGAATCCAAGGTCATTTTGAGTCCTCTTGCTCTATATCCACCTAGAGAATTTGGTGAATCTAGCAAGTAATGAAGGCCTTACAAACTAAATAAATTACAATTCCCTTTTCCATTATCTAAAATTGGAAGAACTTTACACATACTTTTAAGGCAAGGACTTATTACATTACCACCTATAAGAGAAAATCGAATACCGAATCCTAAGAACACAAATACATCACATTTCCGATATCATAGAGTCATTGGAAATAGGATTGATAATTGTTTTGCTTTAAAATGAATATTTCAAAGGTTTGATATCATAAAGGTAGTTCCTTAAAGCATCCATTCTACTCCTTTCCATGTAATAGTTGTAGGGTCTTAAACATTCTCACTATTACATGTTATATAGTTATTGCAAATAATTTTTGTTATTGCAAGGATCCCATTCTTATCACCTATCTCATATCATCCTTGTCCTACAATTAGTGGCAACATGGGTTGGTTATCCTTGTCCTAGTTTTGGTACATGTTGTTGTCCATTTGGTTAGTTTTCCACCATCCATCTATACAGACTAATATTGGGATGTAGACAGCCTCCTATAGGTTGACTCACATGTTCCTTACTAGTATTTTTCTCTTTTTCATGTTTCTTTATGTGATTGCATCTGTGTAATGTGATCCCTCATAATGTTTCATTTGATGTGTCTTTCTCTCTTTTTGTTCATTCCTCTATATGTACCTACATTATTCTTTGTGTTGTAATAATTTTGTATTTGTCTCATCTTTTCCTTTTGGTGATGATGCAAGGCTTTGAGATATTTAGGTCTCTTCCATGTTGAACTAAAAGGATTTTTCTTTATTTTTTCTCTCTTTGTGTCATTCTTCTAGTTTGATGAGTATTTGGGGAATGATGACAATTTGAGCTCTTAACCAACAATGTAACAAATACATACTAACCATGAATCCATAGATCCCATATGTATTTTGGGAGGAACCCTTGTTTCCTATTTCATGTTGTAGCTTTATTTCAGAAACATATGACTTGGCATAGGGTTTTCCAAGGAAATCTCTCATGTATTAGGATAGAACAACAACTATTTTAAAGCAATTTCTCATAGCAATGATGTTAACTACCAATTTAAAGTGGAGGCATACATCGATGACATCTTTTGGCATATTTCATGGCATGATTTTCTTTTTCTTGTGATGTTTCCTTTTCTTGGAGGTGTCATTGGGTTTGATGTCCTCCAAGAGTGCAATATTTCAAAGTATACGATTTACGTTAGTGTCATGATATGATGCGAGAGGAATCCCATAAGTGGCTATCTGATACTCTCTAATTTGTCCTCTCTTGGAGAAATTAGGCATAATGTTCCCTAAGAAGAAGACCTTACATGAAAAAAGTGATATCCCCTTTAACAAAAACTTATAGACATGACATTCAAAGGCATACAAAAAGCATTACATTGTGGTTCCTTTTCAGAGTTGTTAGGAGGATAACTTCGTTATGGTTGGGTACCTTGTTGGGATAACTCACCTATTAGACAGAATGAGGTTCCACTACCTCATAATTAGAATGCATGTTGGGACAACTCACCTAGTGGAAAAAGTGAGCTTCCACTACCCCATCTAGTGAGTAATGTTTCTTCCAGACAAAAAACCCCATTCCATAGTGTGTTGGAATGATTGTGCTTGATCGTTTGATATTCTTTATTTTTCTTGGCCTTTGATAAGGTATGCCTATGTACCTTCGTTACTGTTGCATACTTATGTTTCTTGAATGTCTACTTTAGTGTGATTTTTTCATGGGGGAAAACTATCACTAAATTAGGGACAAAATGTAGCGTAAAAAAAAGTAATCATTTTTCAAAGTTAATTTGGGAATAATTGATATAAAATTAACTTAATTATTCCTTGATTTACTATTGTAATGTGTTGTACATATTCACACTAATATATGGTCCTTTTAACTAGAATTTACTTAAATTGTACCTTATTTAAGGTGTTGTAAAGTGTTGTAATAAACTTTCATACATATCTAGGGTTTCATTAATTAATTGTGGTCAATTAAGTAAAATTGATGGTTTAATTAAAATTCAATCCCTCTTAATTACACTTTCCAAAGGATCTATCCTAGCACCCAATAATGATATTCCATGAAATTTAATTTGGAAAATTTTAGGTCCTAGTAAATGGTGATAGGACCTATTCTCCTTTAGTGGCGAATGGGTCCTCTCCATATAGGACAACCCTTTCTTGGCATTTTTGAAATAGATTTTTGATGTTGTTTCACCCCCCTGAAGCATGGTCCTAGATAGTTGTGCTAGGACCCATTCACCTTTAGTGGTGAATGGGTCCTCCTCACATAGGACACACCTTTTTGAATTTAATTACGTTGTTATTTTAATGATTTTCAATCCTAGATTTGGTGTCAACCTCATTTATTTGAATTTTCAAGTTAATTCTTATATTTAGTATAAATATAAGGTTAACTCACATAATTTCATCTAACAAGAAATCCAAATACTTATAAGCAATCAAGATTGCATTAAAAAGAGAATCATAGAGCAATTTCAAAGGCATTCAAAGGTAGATTAGTGAAGTTTTATTGCAACAAATCAATGTCATTTCATCATGTCAAAGGCATAGTGCATTCAAGTGTGTTGTTGAGATAAGATTGTTTATGTAGCATTGAGGATCTACTTGCAAGAATTAGTTCACATCTAATTTGAGATCAAGATCTACATTCTTCATGGCCACTTCATGTTATTTTGTAGATTTACATTTCAAGATAACTTCCAAGGTATCATCGTTTCAGGTCTCATGAGTCATGTCCTTATTTCACTATTTCATCATTTGGTTTAATTACCAAAAATGGGTTTGACTTATGAAAACCCCTATTCACTAAAAATCAACAAGTTTTTCTCCTCTTGAATGTCTTTTTTTAGATTTATAGGTTGTAGATCAAGTGGAGAGCAAGATTGGAGAAAAATTGTCAAAGTTGTCAATGTTCCAAAGTTGCCATTCATATTGTAAGAACACAAAAAAAAGGCTACAAAATTTTCTTCAGGTTTTCAAGATCTAACCACCAAGGATTTGAGAGTGCTGACATCAAGGAACAAAACCCAAATCTCAGTTTCAAAAACCCTAACAAAGATCCATTCACTAGTAAAGGCGAATGAGTCTTTTGTGACCTAAAAATAGCCACCTTGTAGCAAGGTACACATCATTCTAGCCTCTAAAAACTTCCCTCATTGTTCCTATAATAGTTAGGATTTATTTTTTTATTGTTATTTGCATTAGATCTTGCACATAATTTTATGTTTTATAGTAAGAAGTAGTGGTCCATCATTTTGATCAATTCATTTTGATGTAAACCCCACACTTTTTTCAATTAAACATTTTGGTGACCCTAATCTATTGAATATTGTAATTTTCTGATTTTGGAGTATTTCTTCTCATCCTAGGTTAGATCTTACATTAATTTGCATTTAATTAGATCTTATTTAGAGTTTATTATTTTGCATTCAATTTTGCATCACATTTGGGATTTAGAATTGCATTGTTTCGTATTCTCTAAATTTGAAAAATACAAAAACAATTAGTCATTTTGCATAGCATTTAGATTTCATAAATTTTCATTTTAAAATTACATTTCAAATTAGGTCTTTTCATTCATCATTTTATTACATTTTCAAATTGCACTTATAGAAAATCTAAAACTGAAAGTTATTGTCTTCGACCTAAAACTAGGATAAATTGTAGAAAGCTTAAAAGTCATTGAAAATTAGTTAAAAAAAGCTAATCAAGTACCTATTCACCTTTACGAGTGAATTAGTCCCTAATCAAGCTTGACCTAAACTTTCTGGTATTTGAAAAGCACTAAAATCTACTTATAAATCAATCAAAACATTTCAAAAATCCTTATCCAAGACCCATTCACCCTTATTGGTGAATGAGTCTTTGATTGGTCCTAGTCTACATTCTCTAGAAATTGAAATCTTATTTTTACGCTTATTTTCACAATTGTTGCATTTTTTTATTAGTTTTCTAAGTTATTGTTTCATCAAATTCATTACATATAGCTTAATTTGCTTCATCTAGTGCATTGTCAAAATTAAAAATTGCGTTTACAAAATTTCATTTTTTAGTTTATTGCATTTTGTAATCAGTAAATTACAATGTTTAGATCTGAAAATCTGAAAATGAATGTGTTTAAGCAATGTGTGGAAGTCATTTTTCTCTTTGGTTGATGTTTCAAGTTGTGTTTTGGCAATGAACCTAATGCAATTGAACCTACTCATTCTCACACAACTCCTAATGCTTGTCCTCATAGTGATGTTGAAATCATTGGAGAAGATGATGCTAGCATAAATGAATTCATTAATTATTTCCTTAAAAACATTAAGAAATATGCATCCTTTTATCCTTCCATGAAACAACCAACACAACTTGAGATTTTTGATATTTAAATTGAGTCACAAGCTAAGCCTAAGTTCCCAACAATAGGTGATTTCGGTTCCTCTAGTCAAGAAAATATTGAACCATTCTATGTTAACAAGGTAACAAATACTCCTATCAATCTACAAGGGACATATGGAAAAGGATTCATGATTTTAAGTAAACAAGGATGTGATACAACAAGTGAACATGAAATTCATCAAATCCTAGAGAAAATACCAAAGGGTTAGGATATCAAGATCCTTCTCCAAACATAAGTGTCCTCATTCTTAAAGAACAACCAATGCCTCATAATGATGATAAAGAATACAAGTTCATTTTGGGTCCTCCTACTCTATATCCACCTAGAGAAGGTGAATCTAGTAAGCAACTCGAAGGCCTTAAAAATTAAAGAAATTACAATTCCCTTGTCCACCATCCAAAAATTGAAAGAAATTTACACATACTTCTAAGCAAAGGACTTATTATATTACCACATATAAGAGAAAATAGAAAACTAAATCCTAAGAATACAAATACATCACATTATCAATATCATAGAGTCATTGGACATAGTACTATTAATTGTTGTGCTTTAAAAAAATATTTCAAAAGTTTTATATTATAAAGATAGTTCCTTAAAACATGCATTCCACTCCTTTCCATGTAATAGTTGTAGGGTCTTAAACATTCTCATTATTACATGTTATATATTTATTGTAAATCATGTTTTTTATTCTAAGGAGCCCATTCTCATCACCTATCTCAACTCATCCTTGTCTTGCACTTAGTGGGGGCATGGGTTAGTTATCATTTTCCTAGTTTTTGTACACATTTTTGTCCCTTTGGCTAGTTTTCTGCCTTATGTTTATATAGATCGAGATTAGGATGTAGACAACCTACTATAGGTTGACTCACATGTGCTTTACTAGTCTTTTGTTCTTTTTCATGTTTCTTTATGTGATTGAATGTGTGTGATGTGATCCCCTGTAATGTTTCATTTGATGTATCTTGAACTATCCTTTTGTGCATTCCTCTATATGTACACGAAAGGAATAATTTTGTTTGGATTCTATGCTTGGAAAATAGAATAACATCCTCTACACTCTCATTCAAGGAAAAACCTAGAGATCTTAATACAAAGGAGAAAGAGATATTGCAATAGGGTTGTCCCAGGGCCTAATTATAAGCTAAGGAGGGGTTCACCACTAATATGGGGCTTGGAAAGACAAATTAAATATAGAACCTAATGCTTAAACCTAATGTAATGCAAAATTTCACTAAATGACCTTAAAAAGCATGCAAAACAGAATAAAAAGCTAAGAGATGAAAGGTCTTCACTTGGAAACATGAAGAGGACTGGATGAAGCTTTGAAATGCTGAAAATACTAATTTTAATGCTGATGGGGACTTATACACCAAACTAGTTAATTTAGTCACAAATTAGGGTTTCTAGGTAGGAACTTGTTTCTGGGAAAGAACTAGTTTCTAGCATTGTAGATTCTGAATCTACAAAAATCTAGAAAATGATCTATACGAGGAATTTTTGGAATTGTGTACCTCAATCTCATAGGCTGAAACCTCTGAGAAAGCATGGTCACTATGACTACTAAGATATCTGGCCGATTGCGTCTGATCTTAATCTATCAGCTTGTCAGTGTGACTTCTGGAATCTTTCAACAATCGGCATAACTTGAACCTTTGGCGTAACTTGGACAGTCAAAATGATGTTTCGGTGACGATAGAAATTTTGGCCGATATCGGCATGACCCTTGGTGTGTTTGGCCGATGTAGCAATCCATGTGACTTTTCCTCTGTCAGAATGAGTCTTAGCGCTAGGAGAAGTCTTGCCGATAGAACTATTTTGTTGATAATCATTGTAACTCTAGCCGATGGTATTTGGTCATAGAGACCCTTGGCAAGGGATGTGATCGGTGTCACTTGATGTGTTTACTATAACCCTCTATTGAGTGGGTTGGTCTGGATGAAAATTTATTCTTATTAGATTTTGGGGAGACTCTTGGCAAGGGATGTCATCACTGAGACTTGTGTGTTCATTGTGATCCTCTGCCGAGAATGTTGGTCTGGCCAACGAGTTTGCTTTTAGTGTGAGTTGGGACTTTGGTGAAACCTTTTCCGATATATGTTGTCTTGCCAATAAAGGGTGAGTTTGGCTGATGGACTATTGTCAATGTGACTCTGGTCGATGGTCTGCATCAGGGTGACTCAAGGTGAAAGACATATCAGTATGACTTGAGGCCTCGTTGTGACTCATAGCGACTATCGATTGTTTGGGCAATGGATCTGCTGAGGATATCGGTGAAAGGTCTTTCCGATATTTCTGATAGAGTAAGTTTCTTCGATGGAAGTGTTGATGTCGATGTGACTCTTGAACTTGTTATGATCTCTTGTTGATAGCAATGACTCTTGTTGAATAGCGATGGATGTATAATCAGTCCTATGGCATCGGGGAGACACGGTTAGTGTCTCAACAACATGCAACTATAGTTTGAATGATTTTGACCGATTGGAATACTGTCCTACATGGTGTGACTTGGACCTATTAGAGAGGGCAGAATTTCAATCGTTTCTACATGGAAGACGAACTATTTGTGAGGAAATAAAAAAACTATGTTCTAGTGAATTGGATGGTTTGGAATATGAGAGCGAAAAGAAAGGGAGGGCTGAGAGGCTGGCTGGAAGGCTGAGGCCATGAGGCCAAAATAGAGAAGCGAGAGGTAGGGTTATGCTACCGAAATGTCTCCTGATCAAGGATCGAATGCCATGGTCGATCTCTCATGTCGATCTGTGTTGTATACTATGTGAGGGTATTGCAACAGTGCAAAGATTTTATGGTTTGATGGATTGATCAGGAATGTAAAGGGGAGAGTTTTATACCAAGTTGTATCTGGAATGAACAAGATGTAATCTCTAAAAAGGCTATGAGCCTAAATTGTATTGTAACCTTTCATCAATGCTGAATAATACAATGGCTCGAACTTTCAAGGGTGGGGTTTTTTACCTGAAAGGGTTTTCTCCATGTAAATATTTGTGTTCTGGTTTCTATCTTGTCTTTCATCTATGTTGGATTTTGAGAATCTGTTATTGCTTGCTGTTGAATTTACATGTGCTTCTCTCAAAAGGATTAATGTGGGAAATGAACTGTGTCTGTTTCCGCTTTAGAACATAGTTTGATTTGTCTTTGAGGAAATTTAATCAAAATTAAAGTTACCGAAGGCAATACTGTTCTTAGAGGTTTCTCTAAGATGCCCTAAATTTCCCTTACAAATGGTATCAGAGCCTTCATTTTGGTTGTTGGTTCTGGGTATTTCTCCTTTGAAGATTTCATAGCTTGATAGGTTGGAGGAAATTTGGAGGAATGGACTGATGCATTGATCCTTTGGTGAGTGGAAGTCTTGTGGTATTTGGAGACAACACATAGCTTGAAGGATGGTGAAGATGGAAAAGGGAGTTGATCATGTCATTTTATCGTGATCTATGTCTCTTGGTTGGTAGTGATATAACCTTGGTGTATGAGGTGGAAATCTTTGCTTTGTAGTTGTGTAGCAGTGAAGCTTTCATATTGGGTGTCTATGTGGGAGGCTCCTGGGTGATATGAAGAGGCATAGTTTGTTTCTCCACCATGGAAGAGAGTACTTATGCTAGGTGGTGTTTCCTGGTGTCATAAGGCACTATTTCCTGGTAACCTCAAATACATAAAGGCTATGGAGTTAATCATTAGATGATTTGCAAGCCTCTGAAATAGCCTTTCTCTCCTTCTCGGATGCATGTACATGTTGGTGGTTTTTGAGTTGGATTGAAAGGGGCTTGGATTTTCTTAAACTGTTGTTTTCCTTCTAAGGATGATTTTCACTTATGTGGCTCTATGGTTTTGCAGGTTCTACACGGTTTAGAAAAACTTGTGGTTATGTGGAGTTGTTGTTAAGCTATTTTCTAAACCCTGGCTTTTGGGGTGTTTTTGGATGAGATAGTTGTAGTTTTACATGCATTGTTTGTGCATGATTTGAGGAGGTGTGATTTCTTCTCTACATGGGAGTATTGGTACGTGATTTGTCACTCAACATTCTTGTGGTGGTGCTTGTGGGTTCCTTGATTATGGTGCTCATTTTGGACATGTTTGGAAAATCAGGTTTGACATGATCTAGTGTTTCAGTCATGTTGTCTATGTGGTTATTCTTTTTGAAATCTTAGTGTTGTAGTTTCCAATGTGATGACAGGTTTGCATGTTCGATGTTTGTGATCTACGAGTTATGCAGTTGGTGGATTAGCTACCCATTGGATGCAGTGAGATAGCTTGGATGTGGACTATCTTTATCCACAACGTTGATTCATTGTTGGTGCATAAATGCTAGTTGGCCTTGTTTGTGGTCACTTGTGCATTGGTGTGATTGCTTTGAGATGAGAGGATGGATAATTGTTGAGTACCTAAATAATCGATTATGGGAATCGATAGCATGTGTATCATGATGTCATGGATAACTTGGTTACATTGTTCTGTGTAAGCTTTTGATAGTGAAGATGATTGGTCATGATGGTTGGAGAGCTTGGATGTCATGTTTCAGTGGGAGCTTTAGTAGTGATTGTGGATTCATCACATGGTGGTAAATAGTCTTTTTTAGTTTTGTAGATGTTTCTAGGGGGAGCTCTTAGATCCTGCTGCTGCAGAAAGGGTTCTTTCACATTTGTATGGACATTATTTGACGATTGCAACATCTTGGAACCCTGGAGGATGCTTGGAGTCTTTGACTGAGGTGTTGGTGGTGCTTGATAGGTGATTTTTATTTTGATTTTTTCTGCTTTATGTCATGGTATATTCTTGGTTGTACACTAGATTTTTGGCATTGTGCATTGTACTTGAGACCATGGTGAAGTCACTTGAAGCATGGTATCTCCTAAGGGGATGTGTAGATCATGGTGTCATGATAAGTTCCTGATTCAGATGATTGGAGCTTTGATAATGGTCTAGTAATTCTTTGTGTATTGGGTGCTTTGATTATTTGCTTGATACTTTGTTATAGTGTGGTAATGTAGTTGGAGTTTAGCATGAGATGATCAGTTGCTAGTACTCATGGATACATGAAGAATAAGGTGGGGTTATTTTTCTCTTATGAGAGAAGTGTTGTTGATGGTTACTCTTGGTGAAGTATATAGCAAAAAGTTCAAGAAGCCTACACCTTGGTTGAACGTGAGTTCAATAGAGACCTATGAGGATATTTCTCTTGATTAATCTTGATGAATTATATATCTTGAAGGAGGATTCTCATTCCCACTCTTGGTCTACTTAGCAGTTTATCTAAGAGGTATTTGGCCCATTATATTTCTTAGATGTGTTTTATCTTCACTTTCATGATATAGATCTTGAATTGTTGTTTAATGGTTCTAGAGGATTCATAGTGGAAGATATACAACTTTTCTTATCTCTTTGAGTTTTTTTGTTATGTTATTTAATGATGAGAATTGGTAGGAGATGATAAATGGGCTGATTTCCTGAAATGGGGAATGAACTAGCTTGATCTTCTTTGAGAGGCTTACATCCATGTTGATTACATGTTTTTAAAGTTGGTTTGATCTTGGTGATTGAACGTTTGGATGTTGTTAGGGATTTTCTTTTGGGATGAGAAGGAGATCATTCTTGACACAACTGGCTATTAGAAGTGTATGTAGGAGGATGTTCTATAGTAATATGATGTGTAGAGTTTCTCTCTTTGGTCTTGGTTTACCTCCTGGATGTTTGGTTTCACATTACATTGGTTTGTGGTTTGGTTGGAGCTATAGTGATCACTTGCTTGTGGTCATGTGTTTTCACTCATGTTCATGGGTGATGACAGGGAGGTTCTTAACCCTTATTCCTTTGATTGTGTGTGACTTTGCCTCTATCAGAATGAGTCTTATTTCTAGGAGAAGTCTTGTCAATAGAACTGTTCTATTGATAGTTGTTGTGACTCTAGCCGATGGTGTTTGGTCAGAGAGACTCTTGGCGAGGGATGTTATCAGTGTGACTTGTTGTGTTCGGTGTAACCCTCTGTCGAGTGGGTTGGTCTGTCTGACAAGTTATTCTTATTGGATGTCAAGGAGACTCTTGGTGAGGGATGTCATTGGTGATACTTGTGTGTTTGTTGTGACCCTTTTCTGAGAATGTTGGTCTACCTGATGAGTCTTCTTTCGGTGTGAGTTGGGACTTTAGTTAAACCTTTTTTGATGTATGTTGTCTTGCTGATAAGGTGTGAGTTGGTGCTCTCGTTGATCGTCCGGGTGAGTCTAGCTGATGGACTATTTTTAATGTGACTCTGGCTAATGGTCTACATCGGGGTGACTCAAGGCGAAAGACAAATCAGTATGACTTGGGGGCTCATTGTGACTCATAGCGACTATCGATTGTCTAGGTGATGGGTCTGCTAAGGATATTGGTGAAAGGTCTTTCCAATCTTGTCGATAGAGTAAGTCTCGCCAATGGAAGCGTTGATGTCAATGTGACTCTTAAACTCGTTATGATCTCTTACTGATGGTAGTGACTCTTATCGAGTAGTGATGGATGTATAATAGGTCTTGTGGCATTGGGGAGACACAGTTAGTGTCTCACCAATGTGTGAATATAGTTTGAATGATTTTGACCAATTGGAATACTGTCCTACATGGTGTGACTTGGACCTATTAGAGAGGGTAGAATGTGAACCATTTGTTGTGACCATTTCTATGTGGAAGACAAACTGTTTGTGAGGAAATGAAAACAACTATGTTCTAGTGAGTTGGAAAGCTTGGAATAGGAGAGTGAAAAGAAAGGGAGGGCCGAGAGATTGGCTGGAAGCCCGAGACCATGAGGCCAAAACAAAGAAGAGAGAGGTAGGGTTATGCTGCTAAAATCTCTCCTGATCAAGGATCGAATGCCATGGTCGATCTCTCATGTCGATCTGTATTGTATATTGTGTGAGGGTCTTGCAATAGTGTGAAGATTTTATGGTCTAATGGATTGATCAGGAAATATAAAGGGGAGAGTTTGCTACTAGGTTGTATCTGGAATGAACAAGATGTAATCTCTGAAAAGGCTATGAGCCTAAATTGTAAATTGTAACCTTTTGTTGTTGAATAATACAATGGCTTAAACTTTCGAGGGTGGGGTTTCTTACGAAAAAGGGTTTTCCCCATGTAAATCTTTGTGTTCTAGTTTTTGTCTTCTCTTTCATCTATGTTGGTTCTTTTTCAAGAATTTTTTATTGCTTGTTGTTGAATTTACATGTGCTTCTCTTAGAAGGATTAATGTGGGAAATGAACTGTGTCTATTTTCGCTTTAGGACATAGTTGTATGTGTCTTTGAGGTAATTTAATCAGAATTAAAGTTACCGAAGGCACTATTGTTCTTGGAGGTTTCTTTGAGATGCCCTACATTTCCCTTACATGAATCATATGCCACAACTAGTGTATTAGTGAAATTAGGCTTTTCTAGAAATTCAAGGTCTAAATCTACTCTTCAATGTGTCCTCTAAGGTATGTGTAGGCTCATGATGGGCCAAAAAGTGGCAATATGATGGGTATGTGTAGGGTATGTGGTTGATGAATTTTTTTTACCTAAAATTGATGAAATGAAAAGGGTTTTTAAAGGAGATTCTCAATTTTCCACCAATATAAATTATACTTTACTTTGAATTTAATAAATAATTATTATTCATTTTTTATTTGAATTATGACTAAAGTCCTGATTGATAGGCCGATTGAAAAACATCTATAGCTTTCAAATAGAATCGCATTTATTGAATTTGAAATATGCATAACATTCTATGCTTCGCATACTATAGGATTAAAAAAAATAAAAAATCAATTTCATGAAGTTTTGACCAAGTTAAGGTGGTTAGGCATACGAGCTTTTATATTTTTTTAAATTTCTAATAAAAAATCATAATTAATTATTTACTTGGAAAAAATTACAAAAAAATATGCATCACATCAGTACATGAGTCCTCTACTTATATTTAAAATCTTAAAAAAAATTATTATCATTTTATTCTAGTTAGGGTGGTCAGAGAAACACCTACTTCTTATTTTTTCCCTAAAATTTAAGTACTACTGCATTGAAATTTCAAATTTTCACCAAATAGGTTTTAAAAAAAAAAAAAACCTAATAGTTTAGAAACTAAATTCAATTTTATATAGATTCTATTCTTACATATTTTTGAAATAATAGAGATAATTTATTCAATTTTTTAATTCAAGTTGCCTAATTATTAATTTTATGATTTTTTTGCCACTTAAGGACCTATTTTTTCCATGATGATCCTGCACATACCTTCTATCCTTTCTAATTGATTTATGGATTTGAAACCCTTATTTGGAACCTATAGAAGTCTTACAATGATCTCCAATGCAAGGTGACAACTTTGACAACTTTGAACACTTTGAAACTTTTTCTTGAAGCTTTCTCTTCAATATGTCCTCAACCTAGATCTACAAATCACAAACTAAAGAGAGGGGAAAATGTTGTTCTATTAGTGGAAAGGGGTTTGCATTGGTCAAACCCCATTTTGGTAATCAAACCTTGTAATGAAAGTAAATATGAAAAGAGAATGATGAATCAACAACATGTAATGTTACAACACACCAAACCCTATTAATAAAGTGTTTCAAACATGTATGAAGTGGCTCCAATGGATATAGATCTTGACTCTGGTTGAATAGGATAGATCTTGAATTGAATGTTAACATGAATCATCAAAACCTACATCACAATTATTATCTCAGAGAAAAAAATCATGCATGATGACTTTGACATGATGATTGATGCTTGAATAATCCTCTAAAACACTTCATAATCTTCCCTTGAAGACTCCTGAATGCTCTAAAAAAAAATTTAATGCTCTTGTGAACTAAAATTTGCTATATAAAAAATACTTGAATGGTTGGTGTGAAAATGAGTGAAATAACCTTGTATTTATACTTGTTTATGCCAAATTTCCCAAAATTACAACACTACAAGCTAACATCAGATCTAGGAGGATAAAATACCACTTAGAATTTTAATTAATTTTTATTTTGGGCCACATGGGACTCATAGAGAAAAATTGGTGTATGAGTCCCTTTAGGCTAGGCTATGGGACTCATGTTTGAAGAAATTCTTAGATTCATGTGAAATCAAAATCAGGGTCGTGAAACTTAGGTGGGAGCCATATGCCCAAAGTGTCGTATCAGTCCCAGATCACTAAATCTAGGCCATACAATTTGAAAATGCATGAATCATAATTTGATGTTGGTTTATGTGAGGATTATCCTTGAAAATATGCATTAAATGAGGCTTGTGGATGCAAATTGAGACCAATTAAAGCATAAAGAAGCCTAATTATTAATGAAAACCTTAGAAAAGTGTGAAAGTGTGTTACAAAACTTTACAACACCATAAATAAGGTATGATTAAGTTTATTTATTTTACAAGGGCCTGTGACCTAATGTTAGTGTCTTAAGCACATTACACCTTGCATCATTAAGCTTAACTTTATAAGGAGTGCCAAAACAAGTGTGAAAATGTCACTAATGACTTTTTTTGACACTATAGTACCTACATTCTTCTCTATTTCGTAAGCATTTTTCATTTGCCTTTTATTTTCCTTTTGGAGATGATGCAAGGTGTTCATACATTTATGTCTCTTTCATATTGAACCAAAAGTATTTTTCTTTATTTTCGCTCTCTTTGTGTCATTCTTCGAGTTCAATGAGTAGTTTTGGAATGATGATAGTCTAAGCTCTTAACCAACAATATAGCAAAGACATGCTAACCTTGAATCCATAGATCCCTTATGTATTTTTTGGGGAAAACATTCCTTCCTATTTCATGGAGTAGCTTTATTTCAGAAATATATGACTTTGCATAGGGTTTTATGATGAAAGCTCTTATGTCTTAGGACAAAAAAATGGCTACTTTAAAGGAATTTCTCATAGTAATGGTGTTAGCAACTTCTTTAAAGTGGTGGAATACATCAATGACTTCTTTTAGCATATTTCTTGGTGTGATTTTCTTTTTCTTGTGATCATGTTTCCCTTTCTTGGTGGTGGCATTGGGTTTGATGTCCTCCAAGAGTGTGATATTTCTAAGCATATGATTTCCCTTAGTGGCATGATGCGAAGTGACAGACATCCCATAAGTTCCAATTTGATACTCTTCGACTTGTCCTCTCTTGGAGACATTAGGCATGATTTTCCCTAAGAAGAAGACCTTACATAAACACAGAAAAATCCCCTTTAACAAAAACTTATAGACATGACATTCAAAGGAATACAAAAGGTAGTACATTGTGGTGCCTTATAAAAGTCGTTAGGAGGATAAATTTAGTATGGTTGACCACCTCATTTGGGTAACTCACCTAGTGAAAAAACTGAGGTTCCACTACCCCATAGTGAGCACACATATTGGTAAAACTCACCTAGTGGATAGATTGAGGTTCCACTACCCCAGAGTGAGCAATGCATGTTACAGACCAATAGCCCCATTCCATAGTGTGTTAGAATGGTTGTGATTGATCCTTTGATTTTATTTCTTTTTTTTTGTCCTTTGATAGGGTATGAATACATACCTTTTTTATTTTTTCATACTTATGTGTCTTGAATGTATACTTTAGTGTTTTTTTTCATGGGAGAAAACTCTCACTAAAGTGGGGGGAAAATGTAGCGTTAAATTTTTTTAGTCTTTTCATGCTTAATTTGGGAATAATTGATATAAAATTAACTTAATTATGCCTTGATTTAGTGTTGTAATGTGTTGTACACATTCACACCAAATATAGGGCCCTCTTTAACTAGAATGTACTTAAATTGTACCTTATTTAAGCTATTGTAAAGTGTTGTATTACACTTTCACACTTATCTAGGGTTTGATTAATTAAAATTGGTTAATTAAGCTTAATTGGCCCTTTAATTCAAATTCAAGCCCTCTTAATTACACTTTCTAAATGATCTATCTCGACACCCAATAATGATATTGCATTACATTTAATTTGGTAAACTTGAGATCATAGAAAATGGTGCTAGGACCCATTCACCTTTAGTGACGAATGGGTCCTCTACACATAGGACAACCGTTGGCATTTTTGAAATGGGTTTTTGATGTTATTTCATCCCCCTTGATGCTATGTCCTAGAAATTTGTGCTAGGACCCATTCGCATTTAGTGGTGAATGGGTCCTCCTCAAATAGGACACCTCTTTTTGAATTTAATTATGGTGAGATTTTAATGATTTTCACATCTAGATCTGGTGTTATCTTGAATTGCTTGAAGTTTTGGGTTAATTCTTAGATTTGGTATAAGTATAAGGTTAACTTACATAGTTTCGTCTAACAAGAAATCCTAAGACTTATAAGCAATCAAGAGTACATTCACAAGACCGTCATAGAGTAATTTCAAAGGCATTCAAAGAAAGATTAGTGAAGTTTTATTGCAGCAATTCAAGGTCATTTCATCATGTCAAAGGCATAGTGCATTCTTGAGTGTGTTGTTGAGCTAAGATTATTGATGTATCATTAGGGATCTGCTTGCAAGCATTGTTTCACATCTAATTTGAGATCAAGATCTACATTCTTCATGGCCACTTCATGTTATTTTTTAGATTTACATTCCAAGACAACTTCCAAGGTATCATCATTTCAAGTTTCAAGTTTCAAGTTTCATGTCCTCATTTAATTATTTCATCATTTGGTTTAAATACCTAAAAGGGGTTTGAATTATGAAAACCCTTATTCACTAATAATAAAAAAAAAATCTCCTATTGAATGTGTCTTTGCAAATTTATATGTTGAAGATCAAGTGGAGAGTAAGATTGGAGAAAAATTGTCAGTTTTCAAAGTTCTAAAGTTGTCATTCATATTGTAAAACAAAAAAACAAGGCTACAAAATTTGTTTTAGGCTTTCAAGAGATGACCACTGAGGATCTAAGAGTGCATAAATCAAGGAATAGAACCCATATCTCAGTTTCAAAAACCCTAATAGGGACACATTCGCTAGTAAAGGAGAATGAGTCATTTGTGACATAAAAATAGCCTTATTGTACCAAGGTACACATCATTCTAGCCTGTAAAAACTTCCCTTATTGTTGGTATAATAGTTAGGATTGATTTATTATTATTATTTTCTTCATATGTTGCACATAATTGCATGTTTTATAGTGACAAGTAGTGGTCCATCATTTTGATCAATTCATTTTGGTGTAAACCCCCTACTTTTCAATTAAACACATGCCAAACATATTAACCCATCAACAAAAAAATTACTTAATAATATAAATCCCATAATCACCAAAAATAAAAGATCAATACATGCTCGAATAACCATGAAACCTAAATACATTTTTTTAAAAAGGTCATAAAAGTGTATATTTCAAGGGGTTTGAGAGCTTACCTCTCATGTGTTCAAGGAATTGATGAAGAGTTTATGGTACACTCTCTTCGCTAGCCTCTAATCCAATCTTCTTCTGAAGTACCCTCTCTTAGAATTCTCCACTTAATAAATAATGAACTAAACAAAAGAAAAGAATAACCCTCTTCTCATATCTCCCTACAAGTGCTCACACATGTGGTAGACCATGGTGAGATTGGAGTGTACTTATCCACTCATCCCATGAAATCCTTACAAGGTGGCTCAAACATGTTAGTGACCCTGTGGCTTTACAAAAGTTCATGAATGAAATTTGGAGAGTGGGGATGAAAATTAACAAATTAGTATTCCAATCCTCCATATTTCAAATGTGTTATTTCATTAAATGAAAATTTACAAGGGTCGCATCTTGGACCATTTCTAAAATGAGGGTTCAAAAAGACACCTAATCCATAGGTTCCCACCCTAGGGTTCTTGAAAAATAAAATAATACATAAAGTGAGGGTAACCAATGATTTTGGTTTGCCTCTCACAATGCTTTGCTCCTCTTAGGGTTTTTCACCTAAAAGGAGAAAGGAGATTGAAAGGGGTACCAAAATGCAAGGGTTTACACTCAAATATATATTTTATGAAATTTATTATTCCTAACAAATATTTCCTAATGATTTGAACTGAAATTTAAATGATCTAATGATGCAAAACATAGAAAATGTACATTGTTTGAAAACACATTGCAAAATGTAGAAAAGTAAAATGGATGCAATAAATGATAAAATGAAGATGTAAAACAAGAACTATGCACCTAGAAATTGAGGAGGAGTAGAATGGAGATTATAGAGACTTCTTAAATGTTGGAAATTTTAATTTTTAAGCTTGGTAGGACTAAGTTGCTAGGCTGGGCGATTTAGTCCTGATTCGGGAAAACTGCCTAGAAACCTATTTCAGCCAAAAGGGTGTTTGAATCTATAAAAAATTCTAAAAAATAATTGTAGTGAGACTAAGTCATCACTATGGGAAACTTAGTCCACTTTGGATTTTCTAAAAATTCGAAAGTGGAAACGGAAGCCCACAACCTGTACTCTACTTTTTCATGGAAATCTGGATCTGAATCTTTGAAAACCTGTACAAAATAGAAGATAGATTGGTTTCCAATAGGGGGTTTTCCTTGGTAAAACCCCTAGTTGGTATTTAAACCTTGTAAATGAAACAATATACATAAAAATCCTAATATTAATTTACCTTCAATCATATGAGGACATAAAATTACAGTTAAGCCATTCTATGTGAGAAAATTTAATCAGAAATCATGATATAATGTTGAGTCACTCATCTAAGCTACCATAAGGAAATCACTATTATAAGGTGTCAATAAAAATATAGTCCAATCAATGATATAAGATAAGTCCATCAAAGAGTGGACTTCACAACTTACATCTAGATCTCCAAGAATGTTTGAATAAGGGTTCATCTACCTAGCATAATACGCATCTATCAATAAGAATGCATCTCTCCAAGGCCATATGTAAGTTGGGGACTTATAGGAAGCTTATTTATAAATATGTAACTTTGTAATTTTTTTCTATTCTTTATAAAAATAACTCTTAGGAGTTCTTTTATTGTATTGCTTCTTTATTTGAACAAATCCTCCTCATCTCTTTGAATTTTGAGGGTTTATCATTTCCTCATATTCCTAGGAAATGGAATGTTGTATTTCTTTGCTATGTAGGTTTCAAAGTAAAATAATCATTGACATGTTTTTTATGTTAGGGTTGTTTTCTTTTGATAAATCCTCTCAATTTCTATTTATTCATAATTATCAAAGTACAATAGAATAAGAGGTGTCACTCTTTTAGAGGTTATTTTTAAATTTGACTTATTCTAGATTTTATATGTGTAAGCCTTCTTCAGTTTTCTCTGTAATTTTCTTTTATAATGCATTTTTTTTATTTAAATATTAAATTTATACAATATAATCTATTTTTTAACATTAAAATTATTTATTTTACCCAAAAATTGTTAAGGAGCATACAAAAACATTTTTTTATATTTTAGAAATTCATGTTCAAAAGATCAATCCATTAATGTAGAAAAAAGTCATAAATATGGGCTAGGATGAAGCTATGTTCTGCCATAGAACTAGGGTTGGTAGATAGATATCAACATCCCACTTCTATTATTGAAAAATTCTATAACTAAGTATCCTATAGGATTTGAGGGTATGTGCAGGATCATGATGAGCCAAAAAGTGGCAATATGATGGGTATGTGGCTGATGAATTTTTTTTAACCCAAAATTGATGAAACGAAAAGGGTTTTTAAAGGACATTCCCAGCTTTCCACCAATATAAATTATACTTTATTTTGAATTTAATAAGTAATTATTATTCATTTTCTATTCGAACTATGACTAAAGTCCTAATTGAAAAAGATCTATAGCTTTCAAACTGTATCACATTTTTTGAATCCAAAACATGCACCACATTCTATGCTTCGGATAATATATGATTAAAAAAATAAAATTTGAATTTCATGAAGTTTTGACTAAGTTAAGGTGGCTAAACATATGAGCTTTTATATTTTATAAAAGTTGTAATAAAAAATTCATAATTAATTATTTACTTGGAAAAAAAATTACAAAAAAAATATGCATCACATCGGGACATGATTCCTCTAATTATATCTAAAATATTATGAAAAAATATTATAATTTTATTGTGGTTAGGGTGGTCAGATAGACACCTACTTCTTATTTTTTCTGTGAAATTTAAGTACTATTGCATTAAAATTTCAAATTTTCACCAAATAGATTTTTTTAAAATTTTTAAACAAACCTAGTAGTTTAGAAACTATTTTCAATTTGCTACAAATTATATTCTTACATATTTTTGAAATAATATAGATAACTTATTCAAATTTTTACGTCAAGTTGCTTAACTAAGATTTTTCTAAATTTTTTTCCACTTAAGGGCCTATTTTTTCCATGATGATCTTGCACATACCCTTGAATCATTTTATTGTCTAGGAAGAAAATACACTAATCTATCACACTTACTTTCAATGCCGTCACATTTAACTTGTAAAATTACATATCATCTTAGTTGTCAATTAATTAATTTAGTTTAATTTATGGTTATGTAAGTACAACTTATTCTACTAGCCTAAATTAAGTTTCAATAATTTTTTTTATTTTTCTATAGAAAAAGATTCATTTTATTTTGCTTCAATCACATAAATATTTTTATAATTTAGTGATACATATTTAAAACTGGAATTGAATAATAACCATGATATTTTCATAATACAAAATGGTTCTCAAAATAATTTTAGATTTAGATTTAGGTTTATGATCTTAATACTTTTAGAATCAATACTTTGAGGCACACTTTCTATCCATCATTAGGAAGAGGATGAAGATAGGATAGAGTCAAGATAATTATCCTTCAAAGATGAGGAGGGAGATAAGGGTTCGAAAATTATAGAAGAGAGCTTACAACATAAAAAGAAAAATTGGATAGAATGTTAATAATTAATAAATATAAATATTCCTCAAATATTATTTATGAAAATGATAATTATAATTATATAAAAATGAAATAATTGTAAAATTATAATGTTGTGTGATTATTAAATATTTAGTACTAAATTAGTAGTGATATTACCTTGAATCTATTAAAATACAATTAAATTATAACTTAATATATTTTTAAAAATGTAAAAAAATAAATAAATTAAATAATTAAAGTTATTTAAAGATATTTCAATATTCTAACTCTCTAATTGTACATAATTGCTAAAAAAATGATAATAAATATTATAGATTAGACTTTATATCTTTGTAATAGATATTATTAATATAAACACTAATCATAATGATTGTAAATTCACTCAAATGAAAATTAATATTTGTTATAAATAAATAAAATTATATTTTATTAATCTATTTTTTTAAATTAAAATTTGACCTTTAATTCAATATTTGTATTTATTTCAAAAAGGAAAATTAATACAATAAAAGAAAAAACTTTATATTACAAAATTGAAAATAAAATTAATATATATAATGCAATATAAATTTAGTGATTATAATAATAAAAATAAATAAAAAATTTCTTGTATAATAAATAAACATAAATATATATAATCTATATCTATAAACATAGATTATCCTGCCTGAAATCTTTAGCATAGCCATGTTCCTTAACCCTCAAGGTAACTAATGATTTACTATACTTGCAAATATCGATTTCCTTATGTAAATAGATCTACCTGTTTAACATGTAGAATTAAACCAACAAAAATATCAAAAGGGATTTAATTACAAATGGGAATAAATACATAATTCCATATTTGATTATATGAAATTCGTATAATCAGGGTGAAGCTTTCATTAACATGATAAAGATGATTAGTCTCTACAAGGAGCAAAGAATTACCTCAAATTTATAGTTGGTTCTATAGTGCATCAAGGTGTGGATAGAATCCACATTTCCATTTAAAGAAAAAGTGTCGAGAAATTGTGGTAAGCACTCATTGTCATCATGTCATATTCACTGGAGTGACATGAGGAAATGGTGGAAGTATCTGTTGTCGTGTTTGATAGGATATGTCTACAATGAAAAGAATTTCTTGTTGACTAAATTTGAGGAAATTTATAAATGTATGTAGCTTGGAATGCATCTTCCCATGGAAACGTCAAATTTTACTCTAGAATTTTCTATGACAGGAGTTCAAAATAGGACTTGATAAGTGATGAAAAGGTGATTTTTAGGTGAATTGTAATGAGAATAATCTAGAAATGTGTTACAACGCTTCCAAAAACCTTCACAAGACATCATAATTTGAATGTTTAGGACCTAATGTGAATGCTTAAGTTACATTGCAACATTAAATCTAAGCAAGATAAGTCAACCATGACAAGAGAAAGACCTAAATAACCATGAAAATGTCAATGATCCATTTTTCTATGGTAAATTTAGCTCCCACTTTAGTGAGAGGATTAACTTGCTTCAAACTCACACTAAAGCAACCATGCATATCTAGAGGGATCCAAATACACTTATGTTAGCAAGATGGAATGAAAATGACCAAGAGGGATGATCAAGCCCCCAGGATGAGGATCTTGCGGAAAACTAAATATAAGAACAAAGGAAAAAACACATGAAATAGAAAAAGAAAAGGGAGAATTAGATCAAGCTTCAATCCTTTGTCTGACTAGTTGTGGATTAGATCTAGGCTATTTGTGAGAAAAAGAGAATGCATACTCATGGCGGTCCACCGAGTGAGAAAACCCAAAAGGTGAGAAACATATATGCTAGTGTGTATGTACTCACAAACACATAGGTGGATATGGGGAAAGTCATGTCATTGAATGGGCTTCCTACTCAACCATACTAAACTTATACCTCCTAATAAATTTAACAAGGCACCACAAGGGAAAATGTTGGTTTGTGCTTCATGAGACAAGCAAAGGTTGCATGCTTAGAACTCGTGAATAAAGAGAGAGGTACCACAAGCTTGCAAGTTGTGTTATGCAAGGTGGAAAAGATGTAAAATGTAAAATGCAAAATATATTCAAAGGAGTCTTGTTAAGTTCATGCAAGCTTTGCCACTTAGGGAAAATTGTGTCTAATGTCTCCAAGAGAGGGCCAATCAAGGAATATACTACTCACAACTTAGGGGATGCAATGTGTCACATTAGGCCACTAAGAGGAATGTAATATGCTAAGATAGATCAAATTTATGAAGGAAATCACACCCAATGTCATCCACAAAGTGACAAACACATCGTATGAAATGACAAGGCTACACTTAAGAAAAAAGAATGCAAATGAGATGATGCCAATGTATGCCCCCCACTTTAAAGGAATTGCTATAGAACATTCTATGAGTAATTAATTTAAAGTAGCAAAGGAAAAATGCAAAATGAAAACAAGACATGAGAGCCAACTTTGAAAGACCCTATGCCAAGTCATATGCTTCTAAGCTAGGCTGCTTCGTGTAAATGAAAAAGAAAATAAAAGAAAAGGAGGCTGGCCCCAAAAAGGAACACACCAAACACATAAGGAATCTATGGATTTTGGGTTAGTATTTTCATTGCTGCAATGTTTTGATTAAAGATCTTGGAACTATCATCGTTCCCCAAGTACGCATAGAACTAGAAGAATGACACAAAGAGAGAAAAAACAAAAGAAAAATAAAGTTTTTTTAGGGTCAACATGGAAGAGATATTGCAGTCTCAATGCTTTGCATTATCCCCAAAAGGAAAACACAAGCAAAAGGAAAGGAAAAAGGAAAAAGAAAAGGAAGAGGTTTTGGGTCAACATGAAGGAGACATCTTGGTCTCAATGCCTTGCGTCATCTCCAAAAGGAGAAACATAAGAAAAGATAAAAAAATGAAAAGGAAAAGGGACCATTTGTGTCAACATGGAAGAGACATAGGGCATCTCAACACTTTGCATCATCCCCAAAAGGAAAAATAAAAATAAAAGTGAAAAAAGAAAATTCAAAATGTACAACATATAGAAGAATATAGGTACAAATAGAAGAATTTCACAAAGAGAGAGAACATCAACCACACATTATGAGGGAAGACAATATGCACATACAAGAAAATCAAAGAAAAAGGAAAATGTAATAGGAACTAGTAATGCAAATGTAATTCAACCATTAACTTAGTTATCAACTTCGCAATCTTAAGCAAAAAATGAATAACATAGTTAAGAGACAAAGATAAATGCATTACGAGGACAAGGATAACAACGTCTTTCCCCCACTGAGTGTAGCGAAAGAATGATCCAAGGTGGGTGATGGGAAAGGATCATGCAATAGTGAGAATAATTTTTTTTGCAACTATGGCATGATGAGAGGATGGGGTTTAAGGGATAATAGGATAGCAGTCGGTGTTAGTAAAGTGATACTTGTTCAGTATGTCCTTCAATGTCTAACACTTGTCCTCTTGTCAGGTTAACAGAGTCAAATCTACAGAAAATGGACTATAGGTTGTCTCCAAGCTTGAAATAGGGTTTAGTTGACTTGAAACACTTTGTTGACTTGTTAACCACCTTTCAACACCTAATTGCTTGACAAAACTGCATACAAAAGTCTCCAATACACATGAAAAAGGGGAAAAATTTCTTTGATAAAGAAAAAAATAGGTTTTATAGGGACCCAAAACCACCAAGTTTATAACAAAAGAAAGAGGACAAAAAAGTCCAGCAGAAAAAATAGGCTGCAAAAAAGGAAAAACTAGAAAAGGTAGTAGCCAGCCACAAAACGCTAGGAAGGTTAATAAAAAATCTAGCTAAAACGCAAGCCAAAAAACCAACAAAAACTAACCTAGCGTCTTCAAAATAGACTTAGTCTTTGTCTCCAGGTCTTCCATATCCTGAACCCCCTTCTTGAAAGTTTGAATCATCTGCGACATGGGGGCTGCCTTCATTTTCAGATTAGCTCTGGTTCTCTTTGAAATCCCAACATCTTCTTCCTAGTTTTTATCTTTCACCTCTTCCAAGTCAACCACAAAGGTCCCCTATTGAGCTTTATCCAATTTTTTACTCATACCATTGATAGTGATGGCATTATGTCTTGCCATCCTATTGTTCTATTCAAGAATTATTTTCATAGTATTTTTCATTTTTTCCAAATCTATTTCAATCCTTCTGTCATTATCCATATTGTCCTAGATCTCTTTCCTGGAACTATAATCTTTATGCTCTACATCCTTCTTGCATAACACCAAAACCTTGGCTCCCATTTCTTCCAATAAGACCCTTACTGAAGAAATGAAATGAAATGAGCAAGGAATGATGAATAAACAACATGAAAATGTCCTAAATTCGCCACAACCTTGTTGAAGAAATCTAAAGATATGTCAATGGATGCTTCAAGATGTTTGATTCAAGAATGCTATTATGCTTCAATACTTGAATGGACAATTGAATGCTTGAATGAACTAGGTGAATGGGGGTTGAAATGAGAAAGAAAACACTTATTTATACAAACTTATTCCCTAATAACCCAATAATACCTCATCATAGGCTGACATAAGGTATTTTTAAATAAAAAACCAAAAGGAATTTTGAATTATTTTGAATTTGGAGCCAAGAGGGACTCATTCACCACCCATGGCAAATGAGTTCCACCTTGGGCTTGTAAGGGGGTGTTAGGAATTAAGTCACATTTAATGTTGTTTGTTGGGTTTACATTAAAAAATACACTTAATTAAGTCTTAGAAGTGCATAAAGGGGTCATATAAAGCATAAGAAAGGTATAAATAGTGAAATCGAGCCTAGAAAAATGTGAAATATTATTACAAGACTTTATATCACTTTCGAATAGGACTTGATAAGTGATGAAAAGGTGATTTTCAGGTGAATTGTAATGAGAAGAATCTAGAAAAGTGTAGAATGTTTTACAACACTTCACAACACATTTACAAGATGTCATAATTTGAATGTTTAGGACCTAATGTAAATGATTAAGTTACATTGCAACATTAAATCAAATAAAGATAAGTAAAACATCATAAGATAAATAACCATGAAAATGTCAATGATCCATTTTTCTATGGTACATCTCCATGTTGGGTGACTTAGTCCCACCTAGCAGGGACTCATTCACCTAAATGGGTGACTTAGTCCCAGAGGGATCCTTTTTCTAGTTGGATAGTTGGGGAATGAAGAAATTTAGTTCTTCTATTGATTTCATCAGGTATTTGATCAAATTATGGCTTGGGATGCATAATATGGGGCCATAGGGAACTATCAATAATGGTGTAAAGGGTAAGTATGGCTAGGGACACAAATTTCAATGTGACATTGTGATTAAATACACTCTGCATCATTAAAATGAGGTCCACATAGTCTATAAAGGCACAACATCTAATGTGAATGTGTAAGACACATTACAATACTAGATTAGAGTTGAGTTTAATTCACAGGCCTTCTATATTAATGTGATAATGCCATTAAATACATTCTACAACATTGAATTAGGGGAAGAATAGGTCCATTAAGTCCAGAGAAGTGTGAAAGTCTTTTACAACACTTTACAACACCTTTACAAGACATTGTTAAATTCATTTTATTCAGTTTGTAGGGGTCCAAGACCTAATGTGGATGTATAAAACACCTTAAAACACTAAATAAAGGCCTCATTAAGTCCAATTTGTCATCAATTGTTCCGATATCAAGAAATAGAAAAGGGATACTTTTTCCATGTCCACATATGATAGAGATGACAAGGTCATTTCAGGTCCTCCTGCTCTATATCCACCTAGAGAAGGTTGTGAATCTCGACTACAAAAAAGGCCTTACAAAATAAAGAAATTAAAATTCCCTTCTTTGTTGTCTAAAATTGGAAGAACTTTACACATAATTCTAAGGAAAGGACTTATTACATTACCACCTATAAGATAAAATTTAATACCAAATCCTAAGAATACAAATACATCACATTATCAATAGCATAGAGTCATTGGACATAGTATTGATAATTGTTGTACTTTAAAATGAATATTAAAATATTTTGATAGCATAACTTTAGATAGTTTCTTAAGGCATGCATTTTTTTGCTTTCCATGTAATAGTTGTAGGGGCTTAAACATTCTCACTATTGCATGTCATATAGTTATTGCAAAATATTTTCTTTATTGCAAGGATCCCATTCTTATCACTTATCTTAGCTCATCCTTGTCATGCACTTAGTGGGGGCATGGGTTAGTTAGCCTTGTCCTAGTTTTGGTACGCATTGTTCTCCCTTTAGCTAGTTTTCCACCTACCATTTATATAGATCGAGATTGGGATGCAGATGACCTACTATAGGTTGACGCACATGTGCCTTACTAGTATTTTGTTCTTTTTCATGTTTCTTTATGTGATTACATGAGTGTAATTTGATCCCCCATAATGTTTCATTTGATGTGTCTTTCTCTCTTTTTGTGCATTCCTCTAAATGTACCTACATTATTCTCTATATTGTAAGCATTTTTCATTTCTCTTGCATCTTCCTTTTGGGGATGACACAAGGATTTGAGACATTTAGGTCTCTTCCATGTTGACCCAATTTTTTTTCTTTATTTTTACTCTCTTTGTGTCATTCTTCTAGTTTTATGAGTATTTGGGGAATGATGACTGTTTGAACTGTTAACCAACAATGTAGCAAATACATACTGACCTTGAATGCATAGATCCCTTATGTATTTTTCAAGGGAACCCCTTCCTTCTTATTTCATGGCGTAGCTTTATTTCAGAAACATATGACTTGGCATAGTGTTTTCCAAGGAAAAATCTCATATCTGAGGATAAAACATTAGATACTTTAAAGACATTTCTCATAGTAATGGTGTTAGCAACCACTTTAAAGTGGAGGCATACATCGATGGCATCTTTTCACATATTTCATGGATTGATTTTCTTTTTGTTGTGATGTATCCTTTTCTTGGAGGTGTCATTTGGTTTGATGTCCTCCAAGAGTGCGATATTTCTAAGCATATAATTTCCCTTAGTGGCATGATCTGAAGTGAGAGACATCCCATAAAAAGTCATTTGATACTCTTTAACTTGTCCTCTCTTGGAGATATTAGGCATGATGTTCCCTAAGAAGAGGATCTTACTTGAAAAAAGTGAAATCCCTTTTAACAAAAACTTATAGACATGAAATTCAAAGGCATACAAAAAGAATTACATTATGGTGCCTTATTGAAGTTGTTAGGAGGAGAACTTCAATATGGTTGGCCACCTCATTGGAATAACTCACATATTGGATAGATTGAGGTTCCACTACCCCAAAGTGAGCATGCATGTTGGGACAACTCACCTAGTTGACAAACTGAGGTTCCACTACCCTAGACTGAGTAATGTTTATTACAAACAAACAACCCCATTCTACAGTGCATTGAAACTATTGTGCTTGATCATTTTATTTTCTTTATTTTTCTTGGCGTTTGATAAGGTATGACTATGTACCTTTGTTGTTTTTGTATACTTATGTGTCTTGAATTTCTACTTTAGTGTGACTGTAACGCCCCGCTGTGCGAACCCCAAAGGACAATAACACAATAATTACAACAATTTTTTTTTTAAAAATAAACATAACATACATGTAATACACATTAAGTCATAACATGAATTTCAATTAAATAGATTCATTAACACATACATCCCTTGGGGTACACGAAGATTCATTACACAACTTAGATCCATACAACATCAATAAAGAATAAAATCCAAAGATATAATCATTAACAATAAATATAACACATACATGAAAAATTCATTGATAAGAAGCCATCTGCACATAAATACAACATATGCATGATTAACATAACACAGTGAATAACAACTACCATGGTCAATATCCACGCCAAGTTTAACATTTCATTACAGTACAATGTTCAAAAAGTACAATGATGTAAAAGTGTTCCCAAACATAAATGGTAACCATACACAAGATACCATGATACAAATGAATAGATGAATACTAGCATCAAAACTGGCTCCAAAACAAATACAACTCTGGAGTCGCTGTAACAGCACCAATCCGCACCTCTCGATCCTCGACTGGGGACCCAATGGGGTGCTTAGCACGTTCCACCCGACCATGTGAGTCCGAAGACCCACCCCCCGTGCTAGGAGCTAACAAGAAAGAGACCTCAACCAAGAACATCCAACAAAGAACCACAAGACTCAGCGTCATACAAAAGTATCATAACACTCAGGAATTACAATGACATAATCAACCACATCCAAGAGTCATAAATCTCATCACATAATTCAAGGCAATAGCCAGTAAACAAGGAACCAAAGGAAGATCATAAAACACTTCCAAATCAAACTAAATTAATAAACATAACACAATTCTGAATCACAATGACACAATACAATAACATCATATCACAGTACCATAAGAGTACAAGGTCAAAACCCAAACATCCACAAGATTTATACAAGACCAAAGAATACACCAGAGATCAAATAGGGTAAAACCATAAATCAATTCAAAACAACTATGATCCATCAATTCAAGACAAAGACCCACTTCCAGAGGATTTCCAAAGAAGCAACATAATAAGGAGTGTTAGAGGAGAGTGTCATCGCATGGCTTAACATGGATTCTCCAGACTACCACTAACGCAAGGTGCCGCCTCCGTCTACTGACGAATTATCAGACAACTCGAGCGCTAGGAGCCGCCTCCATCTATGGTTATCCAGACTACCTATTTCAAGGTGCCGTTCCATAGGGTTGCTCATGCGGATCCGTTACCCTTCGCGAAGACAAGGCAACGAACATGCCAACCACGGCCTTCTCAATCCCCTTTAGTCTTTGGTAGCACTAAAGGCGGATGAGGCATCAATTATCTTTTTAATGTGATTCTACCCACCCCCTAGTTAATTATTTATATTATCACTTATTAATTTCACTCTAACGAGGGTTATCCTGGCGCCCCTTTGTGCGCGACCACCCACTTAGAGCCACTCTCACTCTAGACACTCAAAACATAAAAAAACCAAATCCAAGGGTTGTACAACATAACAAGTACATTAGATCACAACAGAGAAGCATGCAAGGCATTACCCATCTTGCCATAAATACATAATCAAAATCTCAACGATTCATGTACAACCCTTTCAAAAAAAACATGAAACCAAAACACTTGCCACAACAAGGGCACATAAAAGGAGGAACATTAACCAATAGTAAAATAAACCTCTGGAAGATTCTCATAAAGTTACACTAGGGTTTCCCATGAAAATCTGACAACAATAAAAACAAAACCTTGAAGAACTATTTTCAATTCAATTATGATGAGAGAATACATCAAAATAAGATCAACAACTCCCTTAAACAACATCAACAACTTCAATACGAACTAAATCGGACATCCAAGGAAAACCTCTATTTTCTCCTCTCGGAATACCCATAATTCAAAGAGCTTTTCCATTTGACTCATTAACAACTCAAGCAGAACCACCAATCACGACAAAGATAACATTAACCGATTTACCACTTAGGGTAAAGAACCAAAAGAAAACATATGGGTTCCCAATGAATAGCAACATACATTAATTGAGAGAAAATCCCCAAACTCAAAATCATCTCACGAAAAGTCACACCAAACATCCTAATAACATATCCATTTATTCAATAAGAAGTAACTTGAAACAATCTAAAAAGAACATTACTTTAAAGATCAATCATTTCCAATCATTTAAGGACATCACAATATTGCGAAATGAAGATAAAATCTAATGTTTTAAGCCATAAGACACTATTCACAAGTATACACTTCCAAACACAAATTAAACAAACTCAATTTACATATTATAACAACAATCTCCCTTCGAAGATCAACCCACTCAACCAACAATTTGATCCTGATATCAATCACAAGTATTTTCTAGAACTGTTCTTATAGAAATCCCACAAATCAACTATTAAAAGAATATGAGGGAAATTGACTTAGAAAAGATCATCTAATTTTATTCATTTACATAAACCCTTTGTTTAACTAAATATAATTAATCAAAACATTTATCGAATCAACAATCATTCACTAGCCTTTATCGTAATACCCAACTATTTAAAGTTTTCAAACTTATTTACTTCCATTTATCTTATAAATCAATTCTCCCACCTAAACAGAAATAATCCTTATCGCCAATATTATCTACATACAAAACTCTACTTTTCATTATTTCTAAGTTAACTATCCCACTTGAAATTAATCAAATTGAGAATAAACTAATCTATGAATGTTACCCAAATTATTAACATAAGGAAACTCTCTCTCTAATAACTTAACTACCTAATAATTCTAATTTTCTAACTCCTATAAATAAATCATTTTCTGAACATAAACACATTAATCACAAAGTCTTAAGGAATAATTCCATACAAGGAAACCATCAACACATCAACCTTTAAGAACACTATCTTAAAACACTTACAATGAACAGGCCATTGAGACATCTCCATAAATATCCCACAAATAACACCCATCTTAAAACAATTAAATAACACTTAAACCAAAAACACTTTGTTTAAAACACATTTACTCACACATTATAACCATAAAGACCTTCCTTTAATTTAAGCATTATTTCAACGTTTTTACCACTTATTTTAATTAAGAGAGTATTTACTACAAATAATTATATTTAAAATAACTATATCATTTATAAGATAACCAACTCCATCAACTGTTTAACACGAATTCTAATTATAACTTTAAAATGTAATACTAAGATGACAATTCTATAATTTACAACTTTATTATAATACTAAGGAGACGACACTAATAGATTATTTCACACAGTAGTTTGATAAATAATTATCATTCACAGACTCATTAGATAACAAAAAGGTAATTAAAACCATTAAACCATTTAACATTTAATCAGTATCATTTAAATTAATTAACCTATGAACCTGGGATTTATCCTCACTTAAAAATAACTTTATCATTAACCTTCAAGTAAAAGAAACTATGTAAATATAGAATCACTTATCTCCTTTAGTGAACCCTAAAACTTAATTAGCCATATAAATCAATTTACTTGAACTAAATACATAGTTCATTTATCTACAACAAAATTAAATACCTAATTCAATAATGTTCATTCCGTTAAAATCTTTTGTTAAATAATATTTTACTAAGCAACCTATGGAAATAACCATTTTCTCTTTAATTATTTACCTAATTCATTCCCTGGCACAATAATTCACAAGTAATTGTAGCAATATTTTATTCTAAGTAACCAACTACCTATTTGCCAAGAGTATCCATTAGCCAATCCTAAAAGCATGCAAGGAGTTTAGATATTAAGATAACATTTATTTCATTCTAAAAGAAATATAAAAGATATCATGAAATTAATACTATAAAATTAAATTACCAATTAAGAGAACATGTAAGAAAATTCAAGATATATTTTATATTATAATTTTCCTCAATTTAAATCTCACGTTAAAATTTTTTAACCTATCTTTCCATCCTAATTTAGATATAATGATTAATAATATTCAAAAAGGACATTTGTTTCTTCCTAAGGTAACAAATGATACAATGATTAATAATATTCAAAAAGGACATTTGTTTCTTCCTAAGGTAACAAATGTGAGAATTCTAACTGCACCATCCTTAACCCCTAATGACTAACTACCTGGCAAGATTTCATGCCAACAATTAATAACTTTATTTATTCAAAACAAGATCCTCTAATTATATCTCACCTCAACCAATATCTAACCTAATTATTAATAAACAAATATATATATATATATATATATATAACTTCACTTTCTGATTACAAATAAGAGATCATTTATCTAGCTGGGATAAAAATCTAATTCTTCACAGCACAACCTTAACCTAAATAAAATTAATATTTTTAGTTAATCTACTCTAATTCATTCACTTTATTAACTAAACATCTTTCAACGTAATTTCCTTAACTACTAATATTACGAATATTACCTAAAAGCAAGACCTTCACAGTAATAAAAGAATATACCCTTTGCACAATATTTACCTTAAACCTATTCAGTTACAAAAGCATAACCCTAATTCCCGATATTCTAATGTGTCACCCATTTTCATTATATAGTATAATCATTAATTTTACAACCAAGATAACATTCTTTATTATTTCTCTATTTACCTCAAAACCTATCATACTAGCAGACCAAAATTTAATTTAACTTTTTATAAATTATATTTATTATCAGCAAAACGCAACCATAAGGGAGCAGCTTGATAGCAGCCTCGTATTTTAAGCATAACGCCAAAACTATAATCTGGGTATTTGAGATTTTTGGACAGCAAATAGAACACTGGAATTTGGAGAAACCCTTTAAATTTACCAGCAAAATCGTTTGTATAAAAAATGTTATGGATGACACAATTATACTGTTTGAATAGAGTCACAGGAAACAGTTTACCAGTATAACAATATATATATATCTATTTTTTTTTTACAAACAAAATATAATATGTATATATATATAAACAATCGCAATAGATTTAAAATATTATAATTTAAATCAACATTTTAATGGATCTTTAATCCTAATCTCACATCTATAAATCTATAAATCTATAAAGAACGAGAGGTTCATCAATAATAAAATAAATGAATTTTCATTAAATCACTTAAGAATATGAAATGTAAAATTTACCCAGAATACAAATAGATTTCAATACGTAACTAACTTTTTATAATTATTCACATAAAATATGAATATAGATTGAAACCACCGCATATGATTATAAGTTGAAAACCATATCATAAAAACTTAAATCAAAACCCTAGCACCACATGCAATTTGAATCTTCAAGATGATTTACAATTCGCACACAACATATCAAAAATATAGAGAGGGGAAAGAAAATTGTACTCTTTTCCAGAGAGCATTGACAGGAAATTTCAATTGGCGTTGTAAATCAATGTTGTCTGGAACCAAAAACCCTAAGCCGAACAATCCATGACAGAAGGAGCCACCCTTCAAACCCGCCAATCCCCCTTTTATCTCTAGAATAATTCTCATTTTAATAATTTGTTTCATGGAGTCTTTTCCACTCCCTTCGGGAAACCGTTCAACTTCCAGCAGTTATGAATGAATGACAGCCACGACCCTTAATTATTATTTTATAATCTAATCTTTAATATATGAACCAAATAGGTCATCTATTAGATATTCAATAAATAATTAATAATTTAATCTTTCTTTTAGTTACAGATAAATATTTTCTCCTTAATTTGTTTATCGAATTTAAACATTAAATGATAATTACCTTGCAATATTCTATTTTTATTTATTTCTATTAACAATGTAATTTTATTCTTTCATAACCTCTAATTATATTAAAACATTTAATTAATTATTTATTTCACAAAGAAATTAATAAAAATCTTATCACATTGTTTAATTACTCATACTTCTTTTAGTTATTATTTTAATTTAATAATTAACCATCCAAAATAGTTATCGTATCATTTACTAATGTAGTTCATTCAGTTATAATTTCACTTCCCAATTAAATTAAGTTCCCTTTTAATCCTTTTTAATATTTTATCACTTTTAAATTTATTAATTGAATTTAATCATTAAATGATAACTATCTTTCCTCATTTAATCTGATTATTTTAAATAACTAACTCCCAACAATAATTAAATTGACGTTTATCATTGAATCTAATTCTTTATTTAATTCCAAATGAAACAGGTAACCTTATAATTAAATTAATTTTATTAATCAAATCCAAACATATTATTAGTGTTACCTCATAACCTTAAAATTAAATTAAATAATAAAATCACCACATCATCATGACATTACTAACAACTACTTACTTGACATCAACGCTAATCGAAACGGGGTGGGCACTACAGTGACTTTGTCATGGGGGAAAACTCTCACTAAAGCAGGAACAAAATGTAGCATCAAAAAAAGTAATCATTTTTCACGCTTAATTTGGGAATAATTGATATAATATTAACTTAATTATGCCTTTATTTAGTGTTGCAATGTGTTGTACACATACACACTAAATATAGAGTCCTTTTAACTAGAATGTACTTAAATTGTACCTTATTTATGGTGTTGTAAAGCCTTGTATTACACTTTCACACTTATCTAGGGTTTCATTAATTAATTGTGGTTAATTAATCTAAATTGGCCCTTTAATTCAAATTGAAGCCCTCTTAATTACACTTTCCAAAGGATCCATCACGACACCCACTAATGATATTGCATGACATTTAATTTGGCATATTTGAGGTTCTAGAAAATGGTACTAGGACCTATTCACCTTTAGTGGTGAAGGGGTCCTCTCCACATAGGATACCCCTTTCTTGGCATTTTTGAAATGGATTTTTGATTTTATTTCATCCTACTGAAGCATGGTCCTAGATAGTTGTGTTAGGACCCATTCAAATTTAGTGGTGAATGGGTCCTCCTCACATAGGACACACCATTTTGAATTTAATTATGGTGAGATTTTAATGATTTTCAATCCTAGATCTGGTGTCGACTTGAATTGTTTGAATTTTTGTGTTAATTCTTATATTTAGTATAATATAAGGTTAATTTACATAGCTTCATCTAAAAAAAATCCTAAGACTTATAAGTAATCAAGAGTACATTCATGAGATAATCATAGAGAAATTTCAAAGGCATTCAAAGGTAGATTAGTGAAGTTTTATTGCAACAATTCAAGGCCATTTCATCATGTCAAAGGCATAGTACATTCAAGTGTGTGGCTAAGCTAAGATTGTTTATGTAGCATTGAGGATATACTTGCAAGAATTATTTCACATCTAATTTGAGATCAAGATCTACATTCTTCATGGTCACTTTATGCTAGTCTGCATATTTACATTTTAGGACAACTTCCAATGTATCATCATTTCAGGTTTCATGTTTCATGTCCTTGTTTCACTATTTCATCATTTCGTTTAATTATGTAAAAGGGGATTGACTTATGCAAACCCATTTTCACTAACAATCAACAATTTTTTCTCCTGTTGAATGTGGTTGTGCTGATTTATAGGTTGTAGATCAAGTGGAGAGCAATATTGGAGCAAAATTGCTAATGTTGTCATTCATATTGTAAGAACACGAAAAAAAATCTAAAAAATTTGTTTCATGCTTTCAAGATATGACCACCACAGATTTTAGAGTGTAGGAATCAATTAATAGAACCAAAATCTCAGTTTTCAAAACCCTAATAGAGACCCATTCACCAATAAAGGCGAATGAGTCTTTTGTGACCTAAAAATAGCCTTCATGTAGCAAGGTACACATCATTCTAGCCTCTAAAAAATTACCTCATTGTTGCTATAATTGTTAGGATTTATTTTTTATTGTTATTTGAATCATATCTTGCATATAATTGTATGTGTTATAGTGAGAAGTAGTGGTCCATTACTTTGATCAATTCATTTTGATGTAAAACCCCTACTTTTTTCAATTAAACATTTTGGTGAACCTGATCTATTGAATACTGTAATTTTATGATCTTGGAGTCTTTCTTCTAATCCTAGGTTATATCTTGCATTCATTTGCATTGAATTAGATTTCATTTAGGGTTTCTTATTTTACATTCAAACTTGTGTCTCATTTAGGGTTTAGAATTGCATTGTTTTTCATTCTCTAAATCTTAAAAATACAAAAACAAATTAGACATTTTGCATACCATTTTGATCTCATAAATTTTTATTTGAAAATAAAAAAAAATTACATTTGAAATTATGTCTTTGCATTCATCATTTTATTACATTTTGAAATTGCATTTCTAGAAAATATGAAACTGAAAGTTACTGTCTCAGACCTAAAATTGAGAGACATTGTATAAATCTTTAAAATCATTCAAAACTAGTTAGAAAAACCTAATCAAGGACCCATTGACCTTTACTAGTGAATGAGTCCCTAATTAGGCTTGACCTCAACTTTCTAACTAGTATCTGAAAAGAATTGAAAAAGACTTAGAAATCAATCAAAACATTTCAAAAATCCTTATCCAAGACCCATTGGCTCTTATAGGAAATGAGTCCTTGATAGGTCCTAGTCTGCATTCTCTAGAAATTGAAATCTCAGTTTTAGGCTTATGTTCACTATTTTTGAATCTTTTTTTTAGTTTTTTGAGTTGTTGAGCATTCATCAAATTCATTGCATATAGCTTAATTTGATTCATTTAGTGCATTGTCAAAATTCAAAATTGTATTTACAACATTTCATTTTTAGTTTGTCACATTTTGTAAGCAGCAAATTACTTTGTTTGGATCTAAAAATATTAAAATGAATAAGTGTTTAAGAAATGTGTGGAAGTCCTTTTTCTCTTTCGTTGATGTTTCAAGTTGTATTTTTGGAAACAACCGTAATGCAATTGAACCTACTCATTCTAACAAAACTCCTAATGCTTGTCATCCTAGTGATGTTGAAATCATTGGAGAAGACGATGCTAGCATGAATGAATTCATAAATGATTTCCTTAAAAACCTTGGGAATAATTCATCCTTCTATCCTTCCATGAAACAAAGTTACCATAAATGGAGATGTTTGATCCTTAAATTGAGTCACAAGCTAAGCCTAAATTCCCTACAATAGTTGAGCCTATTTCCTCTATTCAAGCAAACATTCAACCATTCTATGTCAAAGGGGTAGCAAATACTCTTATCAATATAGAAGGGGCATATGTAAAAGGATTCATGATTTTAAGTAAACAAGGATGTGATACAAGTGAACATGAAATTCATCAACTCCTAGAGAAAATACCAATTGAAGATACCAAAGGCTTAGGATATCAAGATCCTCCTCTCAACATAAGTGTCCTCCTTCCTAAAGAACAACCAATGCCTCATAATGATGATAAATAAGACAAGGTTGTTTCGGGTCCTCTTACTCTATATCCACCTAGAGAAGGTGAATCTAGCAATCAAATCGAAGGCCTTACAAACTAAAGAAACTACAATTCCCTTGTCCACCATTTGAAACTAAAATAACTTTACACATACTTCTAAGCCAAGGAATTATTACATTACCACCTATAAGAGAAAATTGAAAACCAAATCCTAAGAATACAAATACATCACATTATCAATATCATATAGCCATTGGACATAGTACTGATAGTTGTTTTGCTTTAAAATAAATATTTGAAAATTTTGATATCATAAAGATAGTTCCTTAAAAATGCATTTTGCTCCTTTCCATGTAATATTTGTAGGGTCTCAAACATTCTCACTATTACATGTTATGGGTATGTGTAGGATCATCATGGAAAAAAAAAGCCCTTAAGTGGCAAAAAATTCAGAAAAATCAATGTTAGGAAACTTGATGTAAAAATTTGAATAAGTTATCTATCTTATTTCAAAAAATTGTAACAATAGAATCTGTAGAAAATTGAATTTACTTTCTAAACTACTAGGTTTATTTATTTTTTAAATAAATCTATTTGGTAAAAATTTGAAATTTCAATGAAGTAGTACTTAAATTTCAGGAAAAATAAGAAGTAGGTGTATGTCTGACCACCCTAACCATAATAAAATGATAATATTTTTTTAATAATATTTTATATATAACTAGATGACTCATGTCTGGATGTGATGCATATTTTTTTGTAATTTTTGTCCAAGTAAATAATAAATTATAATTTTTTTATTACAACTTTTTAAAAATATAAAAACTCATATGTCTAACCACCTTAACCTGGTCAAAACTCCATGAAATTTATTTTTTATTTTTTTAATCCTATAGTATGTGAACCATAGAATGTGACACATGTTTTAGATTCAAAAAATATGATATTTTTTGAAAGCTATAGGGTTTTTTCAATCAGCCTATCGATCAAGACTTTAGTCATAATTCTAATAGAAAATGAATAATAATTATTTATTAAATTCAAAGTAAAGCATAATTTATATTGGTGGAAAGCTAAGAACCTCCTCTAAAAACCCTTTTCATTTCATCAATTTTGGGTATAAAAATGGTTGTTAGCCACATACCCTACAAATACCCATAATATTGCCACGTTTTGGCCCATCATGATCTTGCACATACCCTTATATAGTTATTATAAATCATATTGTTTATTGTAAGGAGCCCATTTTCATCACCTATCTCAACTCATCCTTTTCTTGCACTTAGTGGGGGCATGGGTTAGTTAGCCTTGTCCTAGTTTGGGCATGGGTGTGATGCAATCCCCTATAATGTTTCATTTGATGTATCTTTCTCTCTTTTTGTGCATTCCTCTATATGTACCTGAAATGAATAATTTTATTTGGATTCTATGCTTGGCAGATAGAATAACAATTTTCTATACTCTCATTCAAGGAAAACCCAAGAGATCTTAATACAAAGGCAAAAGAGATCTTGCAATAGGGTTGTCTGAAGGCTTGAGTGTAAACTAAAGAGGGGTTCACCACCAATCTAGGGCTTGGAAAGACAAATGAAATACAAGACCTAATGCTTAAACCTAATGTAACGTAAACTTTTACTAAATGACCTATAAAAGTATGAAAAATAGAATAGAAAGCTATGAGATGAAAGGTTTGCACTTGGACACCTAAAGAGGACTGGACGAAGCTCTGAAACACTGAAAATAATAATTTTAATGCTGATTGGGACTCATACAATAGACTTGGCAATTTAGTCCCAAATTAGGGTTTTTGGGTAGGAACTTGTTTCTGCGCAAGAACTGGTTTCTAGCATTGTAGATTCTGAATCTACAAAAATTTGGAAAATGACCAATACTAGGACTCATATGGTAGAACTAGTGTATTAGTCCAATTAGGATTTTCTAGAAATTCAAGGTCTAAATATACCCTTCAATGTTTTTTATATCCTTTCCAATTGATTTCTAAATTTGAAACCTTGTTTTGTAACCTATAGAAGTCATCTAATGATCTCTAATTCAAGGTGACAAATTTGACAACTTTTAACACTTTGACAACTTTCTCCAAGCTTTCTCTTCAATATTTCTTCAACCTAGATCTACAAATCACATGCTAAAGAGAGAGGAAAATGTTGTTTTGTTAGTAGAAAATGGTTTGCCTTGGTCAAACCACATTTGAGTAATCAAACCTTGTAATGAAGTGAAATATGAAAAGAGAATGATGAATGAACAACATGCAATGTTACAACTCATCAAACCCTATTAATAAAGTGTTACAGTTAATCTTTCTATCTCTTTTTCAGTAAAGAATTTTGAAATCTTTACTCCTACACTTTAGGTTCCATGGGACTAGGGAGGGTATTTCCTTATTATGTTCATTTTAATTTGTTAAATAGAGAACACTTCTGCACAGATGGGTTCCTATTATAGCAAAAGAAGGAAAACTCACTAAGGATTTGGTTGATATTTGAGTAAATAATTGTTCATTTGCTAGGAAAAAGGATGTATTTCGAACTCGCATTTCAAAATTGACATGGTTTTAATAAGCATTGTTCTTATTTTGAACCTATTGCTAGGCATATTGAAAAAAAATTTTAATACATGAATTCTTGACAAAAAGATGAGTGCCTCATCAATCCGGTAAACGGAGTCAAATATGAAATACTCAGAAGTACACAAATGATTTTATTTTGAAGCAGATGGACTATTTTCATAATGCCTTACAATACAAAAACTCACAATATCCAAAACATGACTTCTTATGAAGTCCTTTACAAATTCTCACAAACCTATGACTCCCCTTAAGCATTTAATTAACCCATTGAGCTAAAGAAAAAAGTACAGCCATACATTCAATTAACCCATTGATGACGAATGAAAAGATCCTTGATAATTTTATTTATAATTTGAAAAAGTGTACAAAAGAGAGTACATGCTTTGGAATTTACATTTGTTTCAATATCAGTCATTCAAGTATAACTATTTAAGATTAGAACATATAAAACCTATACCTGAGATGATTAAGTAGAAAATTCATCAAGCTTTCTACATTACATTTTGTTTTCTGCATTCTACCTAGACCATCCTAGACTCCAAATTTTGACTTTTGTAATGAGCCTTGAAATCCATTTTATAAATCAAGGGACCAACAAGCATCAGGCTCGTTAAAATTACATTTCATAATCATTTCAAGATTAATTTCATTTCATTTTGGATAGTTCCTAAACCATTACATTTAATCATTCATACACCACAGGAAAGCAAAAATACAAAAAAAGTGCCAAGCAATTGGTCAGAGCAGCCCACACAAGCCTTCCAAAAGGGTTTGTTATAAAAAATTAATACATTCACCAATACAGGGGAAGTCACCATCAGTACCACTATAGCAAACCAATGAAAAGCCACAATGAGGTTGAATCACCACAAACATCCAAAAAACTATACACCATTCAATAGAAGAACACGGGTGCTACCCGACCTTGTCATCAGTTGAATAGACACCTTCAGGATAGAAATTGGAGTTACAACAATCACCTCATCAACTGGGTCATCATAGGGCACAAGGGAAATATGACAATGGCTAGAATCAGGGATAGCTCCTCCCTCCTCACTTGAATAACTATCAAAAATTATAATAGGAACATTGGGCTTTCCTCAACAGACCTGAGGACCCTTACTTGACCTCGTTAATTCTTTCGCAAACTCAATAGGCTCTATTCCTCCAAACCTGACTAATTATTTTGAACTAGTCCTATTTCTAAGATTGTAAGTACTCTTAATATTTGAAGCACCCCTAAATCTATAAATTATCAATGGGAAACACTCATTAGTGGGGTTAGTTCATACACATGCAAACCTATGAATACTCCTATGAAATAACATATCAATGCTCCAAAATGCAACAAATAACAAAGATGACCAAAGGACATATAGAAGCATGACATGTACCTATTCCATAGTGGATTGGTGTCACTTGTGGAAAGTGACCCTTTCACAATCCTTGCCAAGCTCAATGATAGATGCCTTGAAGATGGAGTGAAATTAACAAAATTAGCTCTGAATTGAAGAGAGTAACTTTGCATGAAGGTTGTGGATGGATTTTTAAAGAATGAGGCTTCTACTTATAGACTCTCAAGTCGAAAGAGTGTTCAAAAGGGATCAATGTGGGATAAAGATTTGGCCAATGAGAAGGAGCCACTTGTCACCTTGTGAATGGATGGAGGATGTGCAAGTTTTGGTGAATGTGTCAATAAATGAGATTGCTTGGCCATTTTCAAATTCATATTTGGCTTGTTGGAGGGAGAAAAAGAGACTTAAATTCCAAGTGGGGGACATGTAAGAGGGGAGTTATAGCCATGTTGGAAGGGACAAGTCAACTTGTTTTCAAATTCAAACTTGAGGAATATTCTCCAAAGATGCCTTGTTAAGGGAAAATGAGCATTTTAATAAATGAATTAAAATGTTTTATTTGTGGAAGTGGGAAATGCTAGACGATGTAGTGATGGGTGGTTGGATTAGATTTAATCAGGATTAGATTAATTAAGATGATGTTAGATGCTTTTGACCCATTTGACTTAAATACTTGGATTTAATTAAATAAAAAATGAGGAATATGAATTTGAGATTTAATTAAATAAAGTTTGGTTTATTTAATTAAAATGATGATGCAAAATAAAGGTTAATTAATTTGAAGGAGATGAATCTAGGAGACAATTTATGAAAGATGGAATGTTAGGATGTGATTAAAATTGATTTATTTAAATGAGGTAATGGTAAAGTGAATTTATTTAATTGAATGATGAAATGATAGATTTAATTAAATGAAGGTTATTTAATTAAACTGGTGGATTGCAATGCATGCATATTTTGCATGTCTAAATTTTTCCCCTCTTTGAAGCAATGTACTTGTTGTGTTGGTTAAAAAAATAAACGTGTTAGGAAAAAAAAAGGCAGGCCCTTAAGTGGCAAAAAATTCAGAAAAATTAATGTTAGGCAACTTGATGTAAAAATGTGAATAAGTTATCTATATTATTTCAAAAAATTGTAACAATAGAATCTATAGAAAATTGAATTTAGTTTCTAAACTACTAGGTTTATTTTTTTTAAAAATAAATCTATTTGGTAAAAATTTGAAATTTCAATGAAGTAGTACTTAAATTTTAGGGAAAAAATAAGAAGTAGGTGTATGTCTGACCACCCTAACCATAATAAAATGATAATATTTTTTTATAATATTTTATATATAACTAGATGACTCATGTCCGAATGTGATGCATATTTTTTTGTAATTTTTTTCGAAGTAAATAATTAATTATAATTTTTTCATTACAACTTTTTAAAAATATAAAAACTCGTATGTCTAACCACCTTAACCTGGTCAAAGCTCTATGAAATTTATTTTTTATTTTTTTAATCCTATAGTATGTGAACCATAGAATGTGACAAATGTTTTAGATTCAAAAAATATGATATTTTTTGAAGGTTCTAGATGTTTTTCAATCAGCCTATCGATCAGGACTTTAGTCATAATTCTAATAGAAAATGAATAATAATTATTTATTAAATTCAAAGTAAAGCATAATTTATATTGGTGGAAAGCTAAGAATCTCCTTTAAAAACCCTTTTCATTTCATCAATTTTGGGTATAAAAAAGGTTGTCAGCCACATACCCTACAAATACCCATAATATTGCCACGTTTTGGCCCATCATGATCTTGCACATACCCTTATATAGTTATTGTAAATCATATTGTTTATTGTAAGGATCCCATTTTCATCACCTATCTCAACTCATCCTTTTCTTGCACTTAGTGGGGGCATGGGTTAGTTAGCCTTGTCCTAGTCTGTGCATGTGTGTGATGCAATCCCCTATAATGTTTCATTTGATGTATCTTTCTCTCTTTTTGTGCATTCCTCTATATGTACCTGAAAGGAATAATTTTATTTGGATTCTATGCTTGGGAGATAGAATAACAATTTTCTACACTCTCATTCAATGAAAACCCAAGAGATCTTAATACAAAGGCAAAAGAGATCTTGCAATAGGGTTGTTTGAGGGCTTGAGTGTAAAATAAAGAGAGGTTCACCACCAAGCTAGGGCTTGGAAAGAAAAATGAAATACAAGACCTAATGCTTAAACCTAATTTAATGTAAACTTTCACTAAATTACCTACAAAAGCATGAAAAATAGAATAGAAAGCTATGAGATGAAAGGTTTGCACTTGGACACCTAAAGAGGACTGGATGAAGCTCTAAAACACTGAAAATAATAATTTTAATGCTAATTGGGACTCATACAACAGGCTTGGCAATTTACTCCCAAATTAGTGTTTTTGGGTAGGAACTTGTTTCTGCGCAAGAACTGGTTTCTAGCATTGTAGATTCTGAATCTACAAAAATATGGAAAATGACCTATACTAGGACTCATATGGTAGAACTAGTGTATCAGTCCAATTAGGATTTTCTAGAAATTCAACGTCTAAATATACCCTTCAATGTTTTTTATATCCTTTCCAATTGATTTCTAAATCTGAAACCTTGTTTTGTAACCTATAAAAGTCATCCAATGATCTCTAATGCAAGGTGACAAATTTGACAACTTTTAACACTTTGACAACTTTCTCCAAGCTTTCTCTTCAATATTTCTTCAACCTAGATCTACAAATCACATGCTAGAGAGAGAGGAAAATGTTGTTTTGTTAGTGGAAAGGGGTTTGCCTTGGTCAAACCACATTTTAGTAATCAAACCTTGTAATGAAGTAGAATATGAAAAGAGAATGATGAATGAACAACATGCAATGTTACAACTCATCAAACCCTATTAATAAAGTGTTACAAAAATGTATGAAGTGGCTCCAATGGATGTAGATCTTAACTATTGCTTGAATGGGATAGATCTTAAATTGAATGCTAGATTGAATCATCAAACCCTAAATCACAATTGTTAGCTCAAAGAAAAACATGATGCATGAGGACTTTGACATGATGATTGATGCTTGAATAATGATCTAAAACACTTGATAATCTTCCCTTGAAGACTATTGAATGCTCTCATAAACTCTTGAATGCTCTTGTGAAATAAAATTTTCTATATGCATGAATACTTGAATGCTTGGGGTGAAAATGAGTGAAATAACCTTTTATTTATACTTGTTTATGCAAAATTTACCAAAATTACAACACTACAAGCTAACATCAGATCTAGGAGGATAAAATCCCACCAAGAATTTGAATTAATTTTAATTTTGGGCCACATGAGACTCATATGCCACAAGTGGCGTATGAGTCCCATTAGGCTAGGATATGAGACACATTTTTCAAGAAATGTTTAGATTCATGTGAAATCCAACTTGGGGTCATGAAAATGAGGTGGGACCTGTTAGCTCTCAAAAATGCAAGCATAAAACCTCAAGAGGCTGCCAATCTCTTGGTACATTTTAGGGTAACAGACAAGGTCAAATGAATTGAACCTTCTACTCTTTAGGTGCTGCTAAACCTAGGCGGGTGTTCCTATATGAATGGAGCAGACTTAATGTGCTTATTTCTCCTAAAATTTTTTGTCCACAATGGTAGATGGGAGTGAACAAATGAAATCAAGATTGGTATAAATCATATAGAAATACTTAAAGCTAAATCCTAATATGTTTAGTTAGCAGATGTAAAGAAGATGAATGAATCTAAATGGTGAAATTGCAAAGAGTAGTGCCTTATTGGGTATGCGGAGTCAAAAGAAGTAGAAATGGGCAACTTATTTCTAGAAAACACTCAAATTGTTTGGCGTATGTTTTGTTTATAACTTTTATAAACATGAAAGATTGTGATTACTAAGCTCTTCTTAATGATCTAGATGAATTTCCCTGATTATTGTGATCAACCCAAAGGATTTAATCTTTTCTTGAAAGAACCAATCAATTAACCACACAGATACAACAAATGTGCATTGATAAACTAAATATAAACTTGATACATCAATTTAAATAACCAAAAACCATCAATCATGGAGAAAACTTTAGTAATACTCTCAATAAATTTAACAGACAATTGACACTAGAAATATGCAGCAACATCAACTAATTTTTCATAAATATCTCCATTTTGAAATCATGCAACTATAGTCTCTGTTCCATGGAAATTTTATCCAATTGTATATTATCTACCCTATCTATTGTATATCCTATCTAAAATCTAATATCTCATGTCCTTTTTTATAATCGAGAATGGATATTTATACATCTATGTTTGAAAAGACACATTGTTTCGTATTCCAATGTCGGTAAGCAATAGTTTTCGGGCTTTTGTTAACATTCGCTAAGCACTCATCAAGACATTTTGTAGTCATACCGAAGTCAAAAGTCTCGTCGATAGATATTCTTTCATCTCATGTGTGTCGTTGTAACATTCTATTGTCGGGGAGATGTCCCATATACTATACTTTTCCTCACCGAAATGTTTTCCTTAATGTATTTTCCAGTCACTGAGACACAAGCATTTTCTCACCGAGATGTGTCCTTTTGTCTCATTCACTTCGCTATGACCTTATGATGTTAGGGAGATGTTTCATAGAATTTCGTGACAATATCGTTCTCACACCAAAAAGCATTGATAGAATTCATTTTTTGCTTTTTTGGCAAGACTGGAGCCACTTGCAAAGACTTTACTCTAATGCACTTGAGTCTTACCAAGATGGTCTTTATTTTCGGTCGGTAAGACACTACGGATTCGCTAGGACCTCATCCTGAATATCTTTAGTCTGGTCATAATGTACATGCTTATTGCTGATCAGCAAGACACACCCCATTTAGTGATGTTATTCCGAAGCTTTCAATCTTGTCGATATGTATATCCTCATCAGTGTGACATATGGGTTGCTGTGACTTACTCCGATGAAAATATCTTTCTGTGCCGGTCAGTGAGACATGATGTACTCGACAAGACCACACTCTGAAGACTTGTGGTTTGGTGGAAATGTGTCGGTTGGCAAGACAATACAAATTCACTATGACTTCACACAGATGTTCATTCCATCACCAGTCGGAAAGACATGAAGCATTCAGTATGACTTCACCCCAAGACCCCTTAGTTTAGCCAATAAGCCTCCTCATGCATTGGTCGGTGAGACATGACTCATTCGGTGAGACCACATACAGAAGACACAACTCTTGTCGATACATCGTTCTATGTGCTAATCGCTGAGACAAAGAGTTCGCCAAGACCTCATTCCGACAGTGGCTTTCACATTGATGGGAATCTCTATGTTGCTGAAACAATGAAAATGTCTTGTTGATATGTGTCTGCATATGAATTCTGATTGTTGTGACACCAAAGAAGTCTTGTCGATAGACAACAATAGATGTATATTAGCAAAAATACTCAATGGGTCAGGGAGACCTTGATGTCCTCATGCCGATAGGAACTATAATATGAAATATTCAAACTTCATGGGTTTTATGGGACTACATGGCCAAATATGGGAAAATATGATCATGGTAAGACTTATTTGGAAACTTATGAGTATGGAAAATATGTAAAATCATAAGTTTTTTATAGTTCCAATAGTGGCTCCATCTGGGGATGAGTGATTGTGAGATCATTACAAGGATCTAGATCTTTGGGTGAGCGGACCAGACATAAGATGATGAACAGTGAGCAAAATGGGAATGGAAATGAAATGGAGATGAACAAAACCATAAACTACTATGCATGGAAAATAATTTTTAAGAGGACCACCAAGTGTTGTCCATGCATTGGAAACCCTTAATCCTCTGTGTTGCTCAAGAGAAAAAATGCTTCAGAAATTTCCCATGAACAGGAAACTCCTGACCTTCACTAGTCATGTTTTGCAGGTAATATGAATCTTCACCTTTCTTTCCAACAACCAAAAAAGGTCCCAGCCACAAAGCTTCAAATTTTCCATGCTTGCCCTTCTCCTGAAACGTTACATTCCACATCAACACCAAGTCATTTTCTTCAAATTTCCTATCTCTTGCCTTTTTATCAAATAGATACTTCATCTGTGTCTATAACTTCATGTTTTGGTTTTGGGAAACTCTCCTTATTTCATCAAGTTCAGCTAGTTGCTCCATTCTTTCCTCCATAGGTTCAGGAATATCCAAATATTCCTGAAGGAAAAACTTGAAGAATGGTAACAAATTCTGCAAAGGCATCCTAACTTGTGCTCCGTACACCAATTCAAATGGAGATTTTCCAATTTCTTTTTTACAGTAATCCTATCATCCCACACAACCAGTTTTACTTTTGAATACCAAGCTTTCTTGTTCTGACATAACATAGTCCTTATAATCTTCAAAAGACTCTTATTTCTAGACTTTGCTTGACCATTAGCTTGTGATGGTAAGGGGCTGCATAAGAAATGGTAATACCATATGTGCTACAAAATTTTCTAAATTCATCTGATCTGAAACACATCCCATTGTCCATGATCAACCTCAGTGGTGTACCAAATCTGGTAATGATGTTATTCATTAGGAAATTTGTCACAACTCTACTTATAGCCTGTTTAGTTGGGATTGCTTCTACCCATTTGGTAAAATAATCAGTGGCCACCAGTATCCACCTACATCCACCACATGATTTTTCTTGTATCTGTCCAATGAAATCAATTCCCCATTGATGGAAAGGGGCATCAACCTACAAGGGTCGAAGTGACAAAGCTCCTTGATACTTCAATTTTCTAGAGAACTTTTGGCAGGCTTCACATTTTCTTACATGTGAAAAAGAGTCATTAAAAACCTTTGGCCAATAGTAACCTGCCCTGAGAATTTTATGTGCAATTGTCTTTGTAGAGTAATTCCTTCCACAAACTCCTCATGCATTTCACTTAAGACATGCCTCACTTGAGACTCATCCAGATATAACAACAGTATACCATCCCTATTCTTCCAAAATAGATCTCCATCCATGAAAACATACTTAGATGCCTGCAACCTCAGAGTTCTTTTTTGGCTGTCACTCAATCCCTCTGGATACTTCATGTATACCTCAAATTTCTTTTCTGGCTATTGCTCAATCCCTCTGGATACTTCATGTATTTAAGGTAATGCATGATATCTACATACCAAGGAGTATGCTCAATGCTCGCAATTACAATCCTTTCTTCTACATTGCAAACTTGATTTGCTTCAATATTCGATTTTTCCATTAACCTAGCCAAGCCTTGACCTCTTACTAGTTTAGTAATTTGTATCTCCATGTCAAACTCTTGGATTTTATTAATCCATCTACATATTTTTCCTGTTACTTCAGACTGTGTCAAAATATCCTTGACAACTGGATGAGGGACATAGGCAATCACCTTTTCTCCAACAAGATATGGCCTAAAAGCTCTTATAGCTTTCACTAATGCAAATGCCTATTTTTCCATTATAGCATACTTCAATTCAGACCCTTGCAATGACTTACTGGTGAAAGACATAGGTTTTTCATGACCATCGTCATTCTTCTGTAACATAACAACAGCAATAGTGTGCATTGAGGTGAATGAAAATATCTAAGAAGGCTTTGAAAAATCTAGAGACTTAAGGACATGAACTTCCTTGATGGCCCTTTTGATCGATATAAAAGATTCCAAAGCCTCTATAGTCCATTCCATTTTTTGTCCTTTCTTCAACATTTTTGATATGGGTTTAATGATCTTAGCAAAGTTAGAAACAAATCTCCTAATAAAATTAATCTGTCCAAAGAATGACTGTATAGCCTTAATAGTTTTAGGGACAAGAATTTTATCAATGGCCTCAACCCTTCCAAGATCTATCCTAATCCCCTCTTTTGAAACAATGTCCCAAGAGCTTACCTTTTGTGACTGCAAAATAACACTTCTTAGGGTTCAAGCTGATACCATATTCTATGGCTTTAATAAATACCTTCTCTAGATGTTGTACATGATCTTTAGCCTTCTTCGAATAAGCAGTCAGGTCATCCTGATACACCACCATGATAGCATTGATCAAATCTGAAAATGCTACGTCCATAGCTATTTGAAAGGATGCCCCTACATTTGTGAGACCAAATGGAATCCTTATGTATACATATGTTCCCCAAGGAGTTGTAAAAGCCATCTTATATTGTTCAGACTCTTTGACTTTAACCTGGTTATAGCCTGAGAACCCATCCATCATAGACAACAATTCGCACCCTATTACCTTATGCAATATAGCCTCCATATTGGGTAGAGGATAATTATCTTTGAGGGATGCCATGTTTAGATTTCTAAAGTCTACACATAGCCTGATATCTCAATTTTTCTTCCTTACAGGAACCAAATTTGAGACCCACGTTGAGTGCCTGATTGGTTTGATGATTCCACCATCTCTAAGCTTTGCCAATTCCTCTTGCATCTTAGGCTCCAATGTTGGATTTATGGGTCTTTTCTTTTGTCTGAATGGCTTAGCATCTAGCTTCAATGTTATTTCATGCTGAAACAAATCTTCCCTGTATGCTTTTAAATCTTCATAAGACCAAGAAAACACATGTTTATATTTTCTCAGAAACTCTATCAGCATTCTTCTAATTGTAGGTCTTATCTTATTTCCTATGTACACCTTTCTTGGTGTCATCTCAATACCCAAGTTAATCTCTTCAATATCTTCCCTTTTGACTGGTGTTTTCTTCATGAGGGACCAATCCTTTCCATCATACACCCTCTCCAATGCCACTAAGCCTTGAGGAAGCTTATTTGTTTTGAGTTATAAGATCTCCTTTCCAAACACTGTTTGCTTCCCATCCACTTCTTCAACAAAAGCATTGAAGTCAATTTCCTGGGCTTCATATTGATATATACAATGGAGGAATTTCAAAAGGTCAGTATCACCATTGAAGACCTGCCAACTATAAATGTTATCAGGAATAGTAGGCCTTGTCTTGAACTTGATTTGTGATATCCTAGCCAATGTAATGTCATCTCTTTTCAGTGCCACATTTTCTAAACAATCTGCCATTATGTTCTTTGACCTATTGAAATCCACTCAATTGACAAGGCATCAAACAACTCAATCATGTCCCATACAACATTCCTATATTGTTTCATTCTTTTGTGTTTTTCTGCATACTTTGACTTAATTTGTGAAACAACTAACTCAGAATCCCCTAGAATAGCCATCAACTTGATTTTGTGTTTCACAACTATATTCAAACCTGTTAACAAAGCTTCATACTATGCCACATTGTTTGTACATTCAAATGCTAACAAAAATGAATACTTAAATGTAACACCCTCAGGTGAAACAAATACTATCCCTACCCCATTACCTTCTTGGTTGCATGCTCTGTCAAAGTACATCTTCTACACTCCTTTGCAATTTTGTGAAGCATGTTTTTCAATTAGGTCAATATTGAACAACTCTGGCTAGGCTGGTTCTATATTAAAACTACCAAGATTAACATCACAAAAATAATTGATTTGATTTTGTGGTACACAGTCAACAAGCTGGTTCATCCTTAGCTCCCTATACAATTTCACCTCCTGGCCATTTACTGGAATTGTTGCATAAGGAAGATCAAACTAGACATTTCCACCAATAGCTGTCATCCATTGTCTTGATAAAAGAATCCCAAACTGAGGAGGGGTGTCTATTACTATAATATCAATATTATAAGCCACTTGAGGATAAGCACCTAACTTGACTTCAACATCTTTCATTATACCTACCACAGGAATAGGTCAGTTATCCATTGCATAGAATTTCCCTTTATATGTATCCACCCACATGCCTAGTTGTTTCATCACTGCTACTGGCATAATATTCATGGCAAAACCAGAATCTATCATGGAATTCCTCAATAATTTGTTATTTATGAGTAATGTAGTGAAAAAAGGATCAACTTGTGGAGGACTTGTCAATACATTACTCAAGCATATTTCTGGGATGTTTACTTTCTCTTGCTTACTAATTGCTTTAGTAGCCATCTTGTTTTCATAATTTACATGCTTTTCATTTTCATTTGTTATCAATTAGACAACACTGTCTCTGTATTCCTTAATTTTCAACATCTCAAGTAGTGGAACAAACATTTTTACCTAAGATAGAGCCTGAGAGAAGTCAAAAGAAGAACCCTCCATTTTAACCATTTTCTTTTGTTTTGACATTTCTCCTTTGTTTTCTTCCTTCTCTCTTTTACTAGGCTAGTCAGGCTTTTGCATTTCTTTGTGTAATTACTTCACTTCCTCCTTTTGGACAGGTTTCTATTCACTTTTATCATGGTATCTATTTTTTTCATTCTTCACAGTTCCTTGTGTCACCTTTTGGTCCTTCATAAAAATTCCCCTGGGGACACCTTCCTTCTCATTTGTTTTCCTATTTCTCAACTAGTATTTACTCTTTGCTTCTTCAACTATAGCAACAGTTAATCTTTCTATCTCTTCTTCAGTAAGTTTCCTCATACTGCATTGAGTAGGCATTTCTATAGAATGTGGCTCTATATAATCTTCTTGAGAGTCAGAAAGGACCTGTTGTTCAGCCATATGGACATTGTATTTCTGATTTGAAACATCATACTCATAACCGCCATCCTCTGAAGATGAGTACCTCTCCTCAACATGGTGAAAGGTATTTGAAGTTAAATACACTGTGTGATCTTCTTCATTGTTTCCCATCAACATTCCTTCCTCTTGCATTCTTTTGGCTACAACACAATAATCTGGGGAATGTGGCTTATCACAAACTTCACAGAAATAATTGTTATTTACCATATAGGTTCCCTTCTTCCTCAATGGATCAAGAGTTTCGTTTTTTCTAGGCCTATCTGTTACAGGTTTTCCATCCTTCTAGTTTGTATTATAGGGCATATCATGCAACCTCGACCTTTCATTCATGTATGTATTCTCCTATTTGTATTGATAATTATTGAATTGTTGAGGATCCCTATGATTGTCTCTTTTATCAATTATCCCAACAGCCCTCCTATTGTTTTCAATTGTTAGTGTTGTCTTCTAAGCTTTAGCTAAGTCTCTTGGGAACCTATTTCTTAATTCATACCCTATTTTTGGATCAAATACATTCAAATAAACATTCAGTGCTATGCAGTCTAGTAATTTTGATCCAGGAGGAATTTTATTCTGTAGTTTATTGAATCTTCGATTGAAATCATAAATTGAGTCATTCTAATTTTTCCAAATTCCCATCAATTCATGAAGAGTAGCATCAAGTGCACTTTGATTCCCATATTGCTCTAAGAATCGGTCCTGAAATATTTGGAGGGAATCAATAGAGGCTGTTGTCAAGCTGTTGAACCAATCTCTGGCTTCTTTAGTAAGTGACATCATGAATAACCTCATATGTAAATCTTCATAAGGTACATCCAAATCTTGAATGAAGGCATTGAAACTCCTTAAATGGTCTTCAACAAAAATTGCACTACTCCCTATAAACTTAGGCACAAACTTCTCCAACTGCCATCCATTGGGTAAGGATATAATTGAAAACCTGCCAAGTCAAATTGTCTAATCATTGTTGTGTACTGGTGAGGGGGAGGGTAAGGTGGGTATTGATATTGGTAAATAGGGTTATTGCATTATGCATTATGTTGTGGGATATAATGCTGACCATGAGGTGGCTGCATATATGTATATTGTGTGGGAATATGAGGTGGATGATTTGGTTGTCTGTATTGATTCCCTCTCTGATGGTAGGGGGATTTTGATGAATCAGAAGACCCTGCACCATTATTGCCCTGCTTATGAGGTGGTATATATTTTGGGCAACCAGTTGTCTAAGCATTTTTTTGAGCTTTCTGCAATTCGAAGTCTCTCATTACTTGTATCTTCTGGGCTTTCTCTTGTTCTTCTCTCTCTCTTATGAGATTCAAACTATGCTTTGACTTCCTCATAAGTTAAAGATTCATAATCATCTTAAGGAGACTCATGATCAATAAGTTCATTCTGATTACCCTACATTTTTAGATCATATTCTTGCTGATTTCTAATTTGTTTAGCCTCAAGTTCAGCTCTAAGCTTAGCCTGTTTCTGAGGATCGAGAAAAGGGAAAGGATTTCTTTTATCTTCTGGGGTATAGGGTTCTGCGCTCGAATTTTCTCTCCATGTATCATAGTGATCATATGTTTCACAATGTGCTCTTGATGCTTTGTCTTTGTCTGTTATGCACATGTCCTCACTTATCCTTTTTCCCTTATCAACCTTGTAATCCTTGTGTGTCCACTTACTATTACCAGCATGACCTCCAGTATGACCTCCCCTATATTGATATCTTCTTCCATCCATGATGAAATTATTTTATCAGAGTTTCCACTTACTTTCTAGAAAGTGAGAAATTTTTTGATATTTGTAATTCCCAGCAGAGTCTGTACAAGGTTTTTGACTCTCTGATTAAGGCCCTGATTCTGAAGTTAGTCCCCAGCGCAGTCCCCAATTTGTTAGCTCTCAAAAATGTAAGCATTAAACCTCAAGAGGCTACCAATCTCTTGGTACGTTTAGGGTAACATAAAATGTCAAATGAATTGAACCTTCTACTCTTTAGGTGTTGCTAAACCTAGGCGGGTGTGCCTATATGAATGGAGTAGACTTAATGTGCTTATTTCTCCAGAAATCTTTTGTCTACAATGGCAGATGGGAGTGAACATATGAAATCAAGATTGGTATAAATCATATAGCAATACTTAAAGATAAATCCTAATATTTTTAGTTAACAGATGTAAAGAAGATGAAATTGTAGAGACTATTGCCTTATTGGGTATGCAGAGTCAAAATAAATAGAAATCCGAAACTTATTTCTGGAAAACACTCAACTTGTTTGGCATATGTTTTGTTTATAACTTGTATACACATGCAAGAATGTGACTACTAAGATCTTCTTAATGATCTAGATGAATTTCCCTAGTTACTGTGATCAACCCAAAGGATTTAATCTTTTCTTGAAAGAACCAATCAATTAACCACACACATACAACAAATGTGCACTAATAAAGTGAATATAAACTTGTTACATAAATTTAAATAAAAAGAAAGAATCAATCATGGAGACAACTTTAGTAATACTTTCAATAAATTCAACAAACAATTGACACCAGAAATATGCAACCACATTAACTAATTTTCATAAATATCTCCATTTTGAAATCATGCAAATGTAGTCTCTGTTCTATGGAAATTTTATCCAACTGTTTATTATCTACCCTATCTACTATATATCCTATCTAAAATCTAGTATATCATTTCCTTTCTTAAAATTGAGAATGGATATTTATACATCAGCATTTGAAAAGACACATCATTTCATATTCCAATGTTGGCAAGCAACAATTTTTGGGCTTTTGTTAACATTCGCTAAGCAGTCGCCGAGACATTTTGTAGTCATACCGAAGTCCAAAGTCTCACTGATAGATATTCTTTCATCTCATGTGTGTTGCTGTAACATTCTGTTGTCGGGGAGATGTCCCATAGACTATACTTTGCCTCACCGAAATGTGTTCCTTAATGTATTTTCCAATCACTAAGACACAAGCATTTTCTCACCGAGATGTGTCCTTTTGTCTCATTCGCTTCGCTATGACCTTATGATGTTGGGGAGACGTTTCATAGAACACCTTGTGTTACCAAAAGTCACCTTAAGTTCACTTTTGATCGTCGTGACAATATCGTTCTCACACCGAAAACCATTGATAGAATTCATTTTTGTGTTTTGTCGGCAAGACTAGAGCCACTCGCCAAGACTTTACTCCAATGCACATGAGTCTTACCAATATTTTCTTTATTTTTAGTTGACAAGATACTACGGATTCACTAGGACTTCATCCCGAATATCTTTAGTCTGGCCAAAATGTACATCCTTATCACCGGTCGGCAAGACATGCCCCATTCGGTGAGATGTTATTCTGAAGCTTTGACTCTTGTTGATATGTATATCCTCATCAGTGTGACATATGGGTCACTGTGACTTACTTCGATGAAAATATCTTTCACCGATACGTTCTTTATGTGCCGATTGGCGAGACATGATGTACTCGGCAAGACCACACTTTGAAGACTTGTGGTTTGGCCAAAATGCGCAAGTCGGTGAGACAATACAACTTCGCTCTAACTTCACACTGATGAAAGATTTCTCACCAAGATGTTCCTTCCGTTGCCGGTCAGCAAGACATGAAGCATTCGGTATGACTTCACCTTGAGACCCCTTAGTTTGGCCGATAAGCCTCCTCGTGCATTGGTCGGTGAGACATGACTCATTTGGTGAGACCACATACCGAAGACATAACTCTTGTCGATACATCGTTCAGTGTGCTAATCATTGAGACATAAAGAGTTTGGAAAGAACTCATTCTGACGGTGGCTTTCACATTGATGGGAATCCCTCTATCACCGAAACAATGAAAATGTCCTGCCGATAAGTGCCTACATATGAATTCTGATCATTGTGACACCAAAGAAGCCTCACCGATAGACAACAACAGATGTATATAAGCAAAAATACTCAATGGCTCGGGGAGACCTTGATGTCCACGTGCTGATAGGAACTATAATATGAAATATTTAGACTTAATGGATTTTATGGGACTACATGGCGAAATATGGGAAAATATGCTCATGGTAGGACTTATTTGGAAACTTATGAGTATGGACAACATGTAAAATCATCAGGTTTTAATAGTTCCAATAGGACCCATATGCCCAAGGTGGTGTATTCATCATAAATCACTAAATATGGTCCATACAATCCAAAAACACATGAATCATGATTTGATGTTGGTTTATGTTAGGATTATCCTTGAAGAGATGCATTAAATGAGGCTTGTGGATACAAAATAAGACCAATTAAAGCATAAATAAGCCCAATTATTAATGAACACCTTAGAAAAGTGTGAAAGTGTGTTACAACACTTTACGGCACCCTAAATAAGGTATGATTAAGTTTATTTATTTTACAAGGGCCCAAGACCTAATGTGAGTGTGTTAAGCACATAACAACACTATGTTAAGGCATCATTAAGCTTAATTTTATAAGGAGGACCAAAACAAGTGTGAAAATGTCACTAATAACATTTTTTGACACTATAGTACACCTACATTCTTCTCTCAGTCATAAGCATTTTTCATTTGTCTTTTGTTTTCCTTTTGGAGATGACACAAGGTGTTTAGACATTTAGGTCTCTTCCATATTGACCCAAAATATTTTTTCTTTATTTTCGCTCTCTTTGTGTCATTCTTCTAGTTCTATGAGTATTTTTGGAATGATGATAGTCTAAGCTCTCAACCAAAAATGTATGAAAGACATATTGACCCAAAATCCAGAGATCCCTTATGTATTTTTTGGGGGAAAACCCTTCCTTCCTATTTCATGTAGTAACTTTATTTCAGAAACATATGACTTGGCATAGGATTTTAAGTGGAGGAAATATCTCTCATGTCTTAGAAAAAAATTGGCTACTTTAAAGCAATTTCTCAGTAGTAATGGTGTTAGCAACCTTTATGTGGGAGGAATACATAAATTACATCTTTTAGCATATTTCATGACATGATTTTGTTTTTCTTGTGATGTTTCCTTTTCTTGGTGGTGTCATTGGGTTGATGTCCTCAAAGATTGCAATATTTCTAAGCATATGATTTCCCTTAATGGAATGATGTGAAGTGAGAGGCATCCAATAAGTTCCAATTTGATACTTCTGCATGTTAAAAGCACATTGTGGTGCCTTATAAAAGTTGTCAAGAGGATAACTTTGGTATGGTTGGCCACCTCATTGAGGTAACTCACCTAGTGGAAAAACTGAGTTTCCAATACCCCAAAGTGAGCACACATGTTGGGACAACTCACCTAGTGGACAAACTGAGGTTCCAGTACCCCAGACTGAGCAATGTATGTTACACAAAAACAACTCCATTCCATAGTGTGTTGGAATGGTTGTGCTTCATCCTTTGATTTTCTTTCTTTCTGTTGGCCTTTGATAGGGTATGAATATGTAAATTTGTTATTATTGCATACTTATATGTCTTGAATGTCTACTTTAGTGTGAGTTTCTCATGGAGGAAAACTCTCACAAAAGTGGGGGGAAAATGTAGTGTAAAAAAAAATCATTCTTTTCACCCTGAATTTTAGAATAATTGATATAAAATTAACTTAATTATGCCTTTAGTTAGTGTTATAATGTGTTGTACGCATTCACACTAAATCTAGGGCCTTTTTTACGTAGGATGTACTCAAATTGTACCTTATTTAAGGTGTTGTAAATTGTTGGATTACACTTTCACACTTATCTAGGGTTTCATTAATTAATTTTCGTTAATTAACCTTAATTGGCCCTTTAATTCAAATTCAAGCCCTCTTAATTAAAATTTCCAAAGGATCTATCCTGACACCCAATAATGATATTGCATGACATTTAATTTGGTAAATTTGAGGACCTAGAAAATAGTTCTAGGACCCATTTTCCTTTAGGATACCCCTTTCTTAGCATTTTTTAAATGGTTTTTTGATGTTATTTCACCCCCCTTGAAGCATGGTCCCAGAAAGTTGTAGTAGGACCCATTTTCCTTTAGTGGTGAATGGGTCCTCCTCACATAGGAAACCCATTTTTGAATTTAATTATGGTGGGATTTTAATGTTTTTCAATCCTAGATTTGGTGTCAGCTTGAATTATTTGAAGTTTGGGTTTAATTCTTAGATTTAGTATAAATATAAGGTTAATTCACATAGTTTCATATAACAAGGAATCCTAAAAATTATAAGAAATCAAGAGTACATTCAAAAGATCATCATATAGAAATTTCAAAGGAATTCAAAGGTAGATTAGTGATTTTTTATTGTAGCAATTCAAGGTTATTTCATCATCTCAAAGGCATAGTGCATTCTTGAGTGTATTGTTGAGCTAAGATTATTGATGTGGCATTGAGGATCTAATTGTAAGAATTGTTTCAAATATAATATGATATGAAGATCTACATTCTTCATGGCCACTTCATGTTAGTTTTTAGATTTACATTCCAAGACAGCTTCCAAGGTATCATCATTTCTAGTTTCAAGTTTCTTGTCCTCATTTCATTATTTCATCAGTTGGTTTAGTTACCTAAAATGTGTTTGATTTAGCCAAACCCTTGTTCACTAACAATCAACAATTTTTTCTCCTTTTGAATGTGTATTTACAAATTTATATTTTAAAGATCAAGTGGAGAGCAAGATTGGAGAAAAACTATCAAAGTTGTCAAAGTTCTAAAGTTTTCATTCATAATGTAGGAACATGAAAAGAAGGCAACAAAATTTGTTTCAGGCTTTCAAGAGATGACCACCAAGGATTTGGGAGTGCAAAAATCAAGGAATAAAACCCATATCTCAGTTTCAAAAACCCTATTAGGGACACATTCGCCAGTAAAGGAGAATGAGCCCTTTTTGACCTAAAAATAGCCTTATTGAAGAAAGGTACACATCATTCTAGCGTCCAATAACTTCCTCCATTGTTGCTATAATAGTTATGATTGATTTTTTATTATTATTTGTATCATATCTTGCACATAATTGCATGTTTTATAGTGAGAATTAGTGGTACATCATTTTGATCAATTTATTTTGATGCAAACCCTTTACTTTTAAATTAAACACGTACCAATCATATTAACCCATCAACACAAAAATTCCTTAATAATATAAATCCCATAATCATCTAAAATAAAATATCAATACATGCTCAAATAACCATGAAACCCAAATACATTTTGAAAAAAATGAGGTCATAAAAGTCAATAATTCAAGGGGCTTGAGAGCCTACCTCTCATGCGTTCAAGGAATTGTTTAAGAGTTGGTATTTCCCTCTCCATAGGCCTCTAATCCAATATTCTTCTGAATTCCCTTCTCTTAGAATTCTCCACTTAATAAAAAATGAATTGAACAAAAGAAAAGAATAACCCTCTTCTCATCCTAAAACGGATGATTTATTTTAATTAAAGGTTTGAATTCCTTGAAATGGGGAGTGATGCTTGTCACTCTCCCATTCATCCTTTTTCATATCTCCCTACAAGTGCTCACATATGTGTTAGAAAATGGTGATACTAAAGTGTACTTATGCACTCATCCCATGAAATCCTTACAAGGTGGGTCACACATGTGAGTGACCCAATGGCTTTTCCAAAGTTCATGAATGAACTTTGGAGAGTGGGGATGAAAATTAACAAATTAGTATTCCAAGCCTCCATGTTTCAAATTTTTCATTTCATTAAATGGAAATTTATAAGGGTAACATCTTGGCCCATGTCTAAAATGAGGATTCAAAAAGACACCTAATCCATAGGTACCCACCCTAGGGTTCCTAAAAAATAAAAAATATGTATAAAGTAAGATATTTCTTGACCCTTTAAAAAACCCCTAGAAAGCAAATCCAAAAATGGCTAGCTAGGAAATCAAGCAAACAAAAGTCAATCCTAGCAATCTTTTGGCACACAAAAAATTAAAATTTCATAATCAACCCACGTTTCAAAAATATTTACATTAAATTAAGACTATAGTCTCTCCAAATGGACTATAGTCAAAATCACTAGTATAGTAACATTGGAGTTCCTTGAGAGACCTTTGATTCCATTAGCCATGGAATTTAACCTAAACACTTCATTTCACATGCAAAGATATTCATAGAATTCCATGTTCGAAGCAACCATTAAAACATACATTTCCACACACATACTCTCAAATAAATTACCATTACTAATTTTACTAAGGTATTTCAATAGAATTCCTACTTCGCATACCCATCTATATTCCTAATCATACAAATGGCACAAGAATATTCCTTCAAATTACCTAAGGTAATCATGGACTTTTCATTATGAAATTTTATTTAGAATTCAAATAAGTCAAGTTTTTCATTACATTAAAATTCCCTAAGAACATTGACTCTTAATTTACCTTCAATCATATGAGGACATAAAATCATAGTTAAGCCATTCTATGTGAGAAAATTTAATCAAAAATCATGATATAATGTTGAGTCACTAAACTAAGCTACTATAAGGAAATCACTATTATAAGGTGTCAATAAAAATATAGTCAAAACAATCATCTATGTCCATCAAAGAGTGGACTTCACAACTTACATCTCGATCTCCAAGGTTTGAATAAGGGTTTGTTTACCTAGCATAATGTGTATCTATCAATAAAAATACATGTCTCCAAGGCCATATGTAAGGTGGGAACTTATAGGAAGGTTATTTATAAATATGTAACTTCCTTGATAATTTTTTATATTCTTTATAAAAATAACTCTTAGGAGTCCTTCTATTGTATTGCTTCTTTATTTATCTCTTTGAATTTTGAGGGTTTATCATTTCCTCATATTCCTAGGAAATATAATGTTGTATTTCCTTGCTAAGTAGGTTTCAAAGTAAAATCATCATTGACATGTTTTTATGTTAGGGTTGTTTTCTTTTGATAAATCCACTAAATTTCTATTTTATTCATAATTATCAAACCACAATAGAATAAGAGGTGTTGCTCTTTTAGAGGTTATTTAAATTTGACTTATTCTAGATTTTATGTATGTAATCCTTCTTTAGTTTTCTCTCTTATTTTATTTTGTAATGCCTCTTGTTTTATTTAAATATTAAATTTATATAATATAATCTATTTTTGGGTTTGTGTAGGATCATGATGGGCCAAAAAGTGGCAATATGATGGGTATTTGTAGGGTATGTGGCTAATGACTTTATTTTAACCCAAAATTGATGAGATGAAAAGGGTTTTTAAAGAAGATTCTCAGCTTTCCACCAATATAAATTATGTTTTACTTTGAATTTAATAAATAATTATTACTCATTTTCTATTTGAATTACGACTAAAGTCCTGATTGATAGCATGATTGAAAAACATCTATAGCTTTGAAACAATATCACATTTTTGGAATCCAAAACATACATCACATTCTATGCTTCACATACTACAAGATTAAAAAAATAAAAATTGAATTTCATGAAGTTTTGACCAAGTTAGGGCAGTTGAGCATATGGTTTTTAATATTTTTTAAAAGTTGTAATAAAAAAGTCATAATTAATTATTTACTCAAAAAAAATTACAAAAAATATCCATCACATCTAGACATGAGTCCTCTACTTATGTCTAAAATATTATAAAATATATTATCATTTTATTTGTGGTTAGGTGGCTTAGACAGACACCTACTTCTTATTTCCTTGAAATTCTAAGTACTACTTACATTGAAATTTCCTTAAATTTTCACTCAGATTTTTAAAAATAGAAATAAACCTAGTAGCTTAGAAACTACATTCTATTTTCTACATATTCTATTCTTACATATTTTTTAAATAATATAGATAACTTATTCAACTTTTTATGTCAAGTTGCCTAACTTTGATTTTTCTAAATTTTTTGCCACTTAAGGGCCTATTTTTTCCATGATGATCCTGCACATACGCTTTCATTAGATTAAAATTGTTATTTTTACTGAAGAAATAGTTAAGGAGCATACGGAAACAATTTTTATATTTTAGAAATTTATGTTCAAAAGATAGATCTATCGATGTAGAAAAAAGTCATACATGTAGCCTAGGATGAAGCTATGTTCTAGCATAGAACTAGGGTTGATAGATAGATAGCAACATCCCACTTCTATTATTGAAAAATTCTATAAGTAAGTGTCATATAGAATTTGAATCGTTCTTTTTTCTAGGAGAAAAATATAATACACTAATCTATCACACTTACTTTCAATGCCTTAAAATTTAACTTAAAAATTACATATAATCTTACTTGTCAATTAATTAATTTAGTTTAATTTATGGTTTTGTATGTAAAACTTATTCTATGAGCCTAAATTAAGTTTCAATAAAATTATATATTTTTCTTTAGAAAAATATTCATTTTACTTTCCTTCAATCATATACATATTTAAAATTGGAATTGAATAATAACCATGATATTTTAATAATACAAAAAAGTTCTCAAAATAATTTTAGATTTATTAGCTTAATATTTTTGGAATCAATATTTTGAGCCACACTTTCTATCCATCAATGGCGAAACAGGGCCCAAGGAATTTGATGTTCAAAAGAATAAAAAAAAAAGGGTGTGAAATGCTTCTTTGGTTCAAAAGATGAAGGAGAGGACATATTGGAGAATGTTGGGGATGGTGATAGGAATAAGGACTTTGTCTCCTCCAATCCTAAGATGATGTCAGAAGGAAAGGAAAATGGGGGTCCAAGATTAGAGGATATTCCTATCCAAGGATTGTCTTTGGATATTGGCATTCCTATCCTTACTCTTTCCTTTGAAGAAAGTTTTCCCTCGAGTGAGGATCCTCTTAAACTATGGGAAAAAGAAACTCCAAATTTTTAAGGACAATTTTGAGAATCTAAACTAGAATAATGAACTTTCAAGTGACAATTTGAACCAAATCAGGAATGGCCAAATGGATACTCTCCCCTAGGAGCAAAGAAGAATGTATGATAAGGAATGGGAATCTGGGAGAGATTTGGAGAGCCAAGAAGATATTGATTGGGAAGAAGTCCTTTCTCAATTGAAGAAAAAGAAGGAGAGAAGTAAACAATAGAATACTCTGAGTGGAGTTGTCACCAAAACTAGAGCTAAGGAAGATTGTAGTGCTACTAAGTATAGCCAAGGAAGAAGATTGGGTAAATGGCAGAGAGAGTATGATAGCTTCTAGGACATAGCAGATGGTGTTCAAAAGACCATCCCAAAGATTCTCCAATCCCCTAGTAAGATACATGAAGATTATGTCTTAGAATATTAG